>JANJGK010009064.1:15000-23553 GCA_039081455.1 Macrobrachium rosenbergii
ACGGGCAGGGTCTTGTTCGATCGCCAGTGTGGGGGCAAGATCGTGCACACGAAGTTGGGGCTTCCTGTCCTCACGAGCTCTCCCGGGTGTTCCCCAAGGAGCTCTGTCAGCGCCCTCTCCGACCACCAGCAGTCTCCCATGTCTTCGCCCAAGTGCATAATGGACTGTTCCTAACAATGTAATATTTTGTTTCACGCAATCACTTCTCTTCGGCGAGGGCGCCACCACACACCCTCTTTCAATTGGGCCCCACTTCACCTGGGTATGTTTTCGGATGTTTGTCGAGGGCAGAAGACCTGCTCCAGTATCCTTACCTAAGGGTAGGACGCCTATCTCTTATCCTTGAGGGATCACCGGCCACTTTTTCTATTCTATATTATTTCACACACTCCTAAGTATCATACACGAATCCGGGGCACAGAAATATTATTTAAGCCTTTTTTTTATTCGATCAAAAAAGCCTAAAATATTTTACAAGCATTTACTAATTATTACCTTCGAACGCTCTTAATTTTTCTTTAATTCATTTCAAAAAGAACAATTATTCACTCCTACTACGAAGTCACTCGGTAAGGAACGCGTCCTTCCATGCTCCACTCTCCATCGTGGACGGAAAACAAAACAAAAAATACACCGAAGGAGAGGACGAGAACTGGCACTGACAGAAGGCGTCCGTTTGTTGTACAGTAGTCACTCTTCCGCTGACAGGAGAAGCCTCTTTATTCCACACACACGCGCGCGCAATAAGTAAAGCCCAGTTGAAGGCATAAAGCAACGAAACGGGACAACAAAAATTTCGATTTAGGCAGCAACGTCGTCCAGCGAGTACCACGGCTCTTCTCGATGTGTGTGTTACGTTGCGTGTGACCGCAGGGCGGATTGCTGCGGCCAATTGTGCAGGTGTGTGTCAGAGGTATAGAAGCGTGTTGCGGCGCGCATGGAAGCGCCGTGCTGTGGGGCAGGGCGTACAGCTGTGTCCTGAGGGCCTGCGGGTTCACCACTGAGCCTCCGTGGACAACGACAGTCTCGCTCACGCGCAGAAAATGCTATCGACACCCGCGCATGCGCACGGGGGCTAATATGCTCCCTTTGCTCGCTCACGGAACTCCGCTGACGATACTCGCAGCAGTTACGCTAAATTCCACTTCATAATAGCCTACTTTTTGCCGTATAAAAAGAAAAAAAATTACTCGAACGCTGCTTAAATGACTTTTCGGTCTCGATTCTTAGATTCTGGGTAAATCTGACTCTCAACTTCTGTTATTCTTAATTTTGCGATAGATTAAACACATTCCACGCCAAGGTTCAAAACTATACTGCATGAGATTGTTGGTAAAATACTTCCATGAGAATTAAAAAAAAAGCTATTAACGTTTAGAAAAACTCTTCAACAAGAGTATAACAATTACTCAGCGGAATTATGTTAATAACTAATCTCTTAGAAAAAAAAATCACAATTAGAGATAAGAAAAACGAAACAACCTACTCTTATCATCGACAATGCGTGATGACGTCACACTATCATCTATTGTGCCGAGATAAAACAATTATTTTGTCAGACACGAGCTCTGAATAGATCATCAATTAATCATGACAACGATTGTGTAAGAATGTTACAAAGAATATCGTAAACAGAACACTCGAGAATTTGTATTTCGTATCAGTGCTATGGACTTTCTTTGATGCTTCTTAATAACGTTGTAGTTACTACCAGGCAAACTGACCCTGCAACAGCTTGACTTCAGATGAAGCGTTATTGAAGGGGCTAAATTTGCAATAGCTGCCTTTTAGTCGATCACATCTTTGGAAAGGCTGACAGATTCACTTTATTGTTTTCAGTGTAAATTATGGAAAAATCTTTCTAGTATGATTTAAGAAACAAACAAAAAATTTTGCATTTTATGAAACAGTTACTTCGCATGTAAGACAAAAAAAAAAAAAAAATATTTCGAAAATGAAAAGGGTAACTTTTAGGCCATACAGTAGGTGTTTAGTAGAATGGAAGCAGGTGCACAGGTGAGTGACAGGGTAGGGAAGACATAAATCACTGTTATCTCTTGATTGTCATAAAGGACTCTTTTTTTTTTCTTTTTTTTTTCATAACACCTAATCGTTGTATTCCATTTTGATTAGCACTGCTGTATCATATAGCGTCGTTTTTATAACGCAATTTGTATCAGCATTTCGCCAACTAATAATACTGCTGTGTTGATGTCAGCTATCAAAGCAACAACAGCAACAGCGGCAAGAACAGCAACTAGTCATTATTTTAAGATAGGTCTTCAAGACCTAAATTTCATAATCAATCAGTCGAACAGGCAATTCAAATAACGCAACACTTATATGTCACGACTTTTTATTCGAATACAAACCTAAGTTTCGACAGATTTTTTGTTACATTTTCCTGATATATAATAATAATAATAATAATAATAATAATAATAATAATAATAATAATAATAATAATAATAATAATAATAATAATAATAATACGCAAACTACCAGGCTGATACAAATCTTGTGTATAAGGTATAATAGAATTCAGCACGAGGTACGATGGCTTAAACTTTGAGAACAATGGATATACGTCTCTCTCTCTCTCTCTCTCTCTCTCTCTCTCTCTCTCTCTCTCTCTCTCTCTCTCTCTCTCTCTTGGGGAAGGGCGCATTTATACAGACTGCACTTGGAACTTTTGTTCTTATATTAAGGTCGAATTGTGATCCAAATTCCAGTGCTCCATCTTGGGGAATTTAGGATCGAAATAGAGTAAAAAATAGTGAGAATAACGGAACGACTGACAATGAAAATGTAACGCTGTACAGAATACTGAATGATGATAATGATAAACTTCCTCTTTGAGGATTTGAACCGCTGACCTGTGATTTACCACTGACCTGGTAAATCACAAGAGAATGTTTGATTTTATCATCTGCTTCCGTGCGATATATCATAATAAAAATAATGTGTAATACTGACAGCTCAAATTAAAGTTTCAATATTTAAAAACGATATTTTCCCCACGCAATGCACTAGTAAAATATACCATCAAACACTGGTAGACAATGATTAGGTGTTATGAAGAATAATGAAAAAAGTCCTTTATGACAATCAAGAGATGTCACTCACCTGGGCAACTGTTTCCATTCTACTACACACCCATGGCCTTAGAAGTTATCCTTTTCATTTTCGAAACAGTATTTTTAATTTTTTTTTATTTTTTGCTCTGACGTGCGAAGTAACTGTTTCATAAAACACAAAATTTATCATTTGTTTCTTAAATCATACTAGAAAGATTTTTTCATAATATATGCTGTGTGCTTCAAGTTCATAAGAAAACAAATATTTTTCATTTTATTTCTTTGATTATACGTTTCGCTTAAAGATTACGACATCACCGTCTTTATTCGAATGTTTACGGATTACATGATTTCCTCGAACACTCTGAACATCTATTTTTAGTTGCAGTCTGTGTGTTCTACCTTCTCGCTTATAATCTGTATCACTATTTTCTCGATTGAAACTTTTAAAATGTACTGAAGTTTCGACGATAAAATATTTTGCTCCTCGAGCTTGTTAATGCTTCGAGTAATTGGATACAACTTAAAAGATTTTATAATTGTCTTCATGTCTTGATGTAAACGCAGAAAGGACGCTCAGCTTGACATACTCATGAGCTTAAGGATTGAAGGAAAGGAAAAAATGAGACTGAAGGAAAAACTGGAAAATGGAACTCCTCAAGAATCATGAAAGCCGGAAGCAGCATATTTATGCCAAAGACTGGAGGTAGAAGGAAAGAAACAAAGATGAGCACTCAAGAGACTGTAAGTCTCAACAGAGTAAATATGGGATGCAGTGTTCTACCGGGTGCAACCTAAATGTTGCTCTTATTTTTTAGATATGAACCTTTTGTAAGAATTGGGAGTCACTTAGCGTTCGTGACTCACATCGTTCGAATGGCTCTCCTTTTCTTGACCCTATTTAACTGATTCGGATGCTGGAAAAACAAGTAAAAAATGCGCCGAAGTTTCTCCGGCGCAATCGAGTTTTCTGTACAGCGTATAATCTAGGCCGCCGAAAATAGATCTATCTTCCTGTGGTCTCGGTATAATGTTGTATGAGCCTATGAAGCTTTAACCACGGACCGGTGGTGGCATGTGCTATATCGTTGCAAGAGGCACGATTATGGCTAACTTTAACCTTAAATAAAATAAAAACTACTAAGGCTAGAGGGCTGCAATTCGGTATGCTTGATGATTGGAGGGTGGATGATCCACATACCAATTTGCAGCCCTCTAGCCTCAGGAGTTTCTAAGGTCTGAGGGCGGACAGAAAAAGTGCGGAGGGACAGACACAGCCGGCACAACAGTGTTCTTTTACAGACAACTCAAAACAGCAGGAATGAGGAAAGAGGGCGGGGGATATGCCCTTCTATTGTATTAGTTACCTCACCTGCAATCTGAACTCTCCTTACCTTGACTAGCTCTTCCTACGTGCATCCCCAAGAAATGCATTCATCTCAAGTCACTTAAGCTAACCAATGCACCATCGTTTTCTAACACAACGTTTTGTTGTTTTTCTTTTAATAGGAACGCAAAGCAATGTTTTGGACGGAATGGAAGTATTTTTTTTTTTTACCTCCTTAACTCATATCCGTAAGAATACATCCGCGCATCTACTTTTAAGCATATATTTAAAGATAAACTCCTATTTTCTAAATGATTTTATTCGAACTTGAAATATAAATCTATGTATGGCAAAACTCTTATTCCCATCTGTACGATAACACTTTATAAATTCTGAATGGTTACAGAAACCCCATTCATGCCAGGAGTAGTCACTCCTTGTTCTCCAGTCTCAGAATTTTTTATTTTTTTTATTTGAGACCCAAAGGAGGAAAGACGAAGGAATAGGAAGGAGGAGGAGTAGGTCTCAGCCATGAAGGAAGCGACAAACCTTCTTTATGGAGGAAGAAAGTTTTCGAATGTGGAAAAACAGGAGCAGGAAAAGAATTCCTAAGCTCGGTAGCTGAAACGTGCTATCCGATGATTGTAGCTTTTCACAGACTTAATATGAGAAGGGGTGGCTTGTTTCGTATTACAAAATTCTTACCATCTAACTATTAAGTTTAACTTTCTTGAATTTATACTGGAGGAGCATAAACAATTGACCCAGACTGCATAAGTATATATAACCATATTATGACTTTTTCAATTTAAAGATGCTGAGTCCATTTTTTTTTTTTTTTTTTGCCATTGCCTTTTTCGTGTATGTGTGCGCGCGTGAGTGTGAATAAAGTTTTTTGGTTACGCATTGAAAGTGCAAAGAGTTAAGTGCGTCTCACACAATACCAAAAGACAACAGCGGCTTCATCGTAATCTTGAATTTTCAGTTTCATCCGTAAACAAAGACAATTCAAATACAAACATCATAGATTTCCCACAGCTTTTAAAAGCTCTTAAAAATGAATAGGAAAATCACCATTCCTTCAAGTTTTTGAGAGAGCAATCATATCTCTCTCTCTCTCTCTCTCTCTCTCTCTCTCTCTCTCTCTCTTATAGTTTAATACGTCCCAGTTTTGATGTTTATAGTTGCCTTACTTTAGCCTTGAGATGTCAGCAGTTACAAGACCTTCAACTCATTCGCATCGTTATTTGTCAGTTACGCGACCCGGAAGTCAATTTCTGTTATGAGTACTAAAACGTAATAAGTACATATACTTTGAGATGTAACAATCAAAAGAAAACTATGCATCGTCTTGAATATATCATATCGTTGCGATCTTCATTACTTAACGGAACTATAATTTCTTGAAGTAACGATTTCTTTTTTTAATTCTGAGTTTCAAGACGCCCTTGAAAATTATAACTCATCCCCGTCTTTTATTTTTCGTTTCCTTTTCCATTTTCTATCAGTCTTTTTTCTATTCTTTTTTCCTATCATATGTCCATAAATTACTCTTCCATTTGCCATTTTTATATTCTCTTCTAGTCTTTCGTTTCCATCTTACTTTTCCAATATTTTTCCACTGCTTGTTTTTGCTGAATTTGATTTTCCGTTCATTTCTCTACAACTTACTTTTCTTCACTATTCCACTTTCTTTTTCTGCGTACTTTTCCTTTTCTTGTTCTTCAAGTTCTTTTCCTGTTCTTACTTCCCCATCACTTTTCACCTTAGTTTTTTTATTCACTTTCTATTTTTTATTTAGCATTTTCACTATTTTTTTTTTACTTTCACCTATACTTTCCTTCCTTTCTCTTACTTTTTCCTTGTTTTTCAGCTCCCACTTTTGTATTTCTTTGTAATTTATTACTCTTTCATCTCTTCTCTTCAAACTTTTCCATTCTCACTTTCCATCATTTTCCCGCTTCTATATTTTTGATACCCTTATTTTCCACTTTTGCTTTCATTCACTGCTCCTTTTGTGAAGGTCGAGAGGGTAAGGATAATCAAATGTCCCTATCTAAGCCATTGGAAAACTGGAAAGGGAGAGGAAGAAGAAGCAAGATTAACTGTTGTAGAAGTCAGGGAAAACAGAAAAAGAAGGATCCGATGGAATGAATGTAGGAAACCTGAGATCGTGAATATTCTAGCTTTAGATCCCTAAAAATCCTCAACAACCCTTTGGAGTTTGAGGTAAGGGTAACCAAGAAATTTTGAGAAACACTCCGAATTCCGGATGAGTTAATTCCAAAAACTTTTAATAACCCTTTGGATTTTCTGATAACGATAACCTCGATATTTTGAAGCAACCTTTAGTCCTAGACGAGTGTAACTAAGAAACTGTCAGGAACCCTTTAGATTCTGAGGTAAGTATAATCACGAAATTTTTACAAGCTTTAGGATTCTGTATAAGGGCACTCTAGAAATTTTCAACAGGAAATTCTGAGAAATCCATGATATTATGGATGAGGTAATTCAAAAGATTTTCAACAACCCGCTGGGTTTTGAGACTGATAATCACGGAATTTTGAGCAGCCTTCGAGTTTCCAGAAGCGTGCAATCCAGAAATTTTCAACAGACCTCTAGAATTCGAAATATCCATGAAATTTTGAGCAACCTTTGGGATTCTGGATGGGGGTAATAACCAAGTTTTCAGCATCCCTTGGGAATTTAAGATATGGACAATCACGAAGACCTGAAGTAACCTTTGGAATTTCGGGCCGAGTGCGGTCCAGAAGGCTTCAATAACCCTTTCGAATTTCAGGTAATACGAAATTTTGAAAAACCTTAAGGATTCTGCACTTGGTAATTCTAGAGATTTTCAACAGCTTTATGGATCTAGTGAAGATGATAATTTCGAAATCCTGATGAAACTATTGAGATTTTGGACAAGGGTAATCTAGAAACTTCCAAACGCCCTTTGGGTCTTGAGACAATAGTAATCACGAAATCTGAAGCAACCTTTGGGATTCTGGATTGAGGCAGTCCATAAACTTTTAAAAATCATCTGGACCTTGAAATATTAGGTAGCGTTTCAGAATATTGATTAGGATAATCCAGAAATCTTTAGCATCCTTATGGATTTTCTATATTGATAATTAGAAAATTTTGAGAAACCCGGATTCTTAATTAACGCAGGCAGTCCAGAAATAATCTTTTGGATTTTGAGATACTGATGAGCACGAAATTTTTACGCAGTCTTTAGGACTGTGGACGAGGGCAATCCAAAACCTAATCATAATAAAATAATTTTCAGTAACATTTAGGATTTTGACTTTGAAGTAATTTAATGACGAAATTTGGAGCAACTTATGAGACTCTGGAGGACGGCTAACCAGAAATTATCAATAACCTTTTACTATAATTATAAATCATAAATATTGAAGAACCTTTGGTATTCTGGGTGAAGGTAATTTAAAAATTTTCAACTATCCTTACAGTCTGAGATAATGATGAAATTTGAGGGACCCCTCTGGTCTCTGGACCATCTAGAAAGTTTTAACAATATTTTTAATTTCCAGAAAAATACAATCACGAAATTTTGATCAGCCCTTGGGGTTCTGGATGAGGTAATCCTGTAATTTTCATACACCCTTTCGATTGTGATATAGGTAAAATCACAACATTTGAGAAAACCTTGGGATTGTGGACGAGGACAATCCAGAAATTTTCAACAATCCCTGGAGTTGTGATGTAATGACAATTCCAAAATTTTGAGAAACCCTTGAGATTCCGGACAGAGATGGCTTCCAACAATTCTGATTTTTTGGACAGGCAATAACCTGAATTTTAAACAATATAGTAGATTTTGGTAGTAGATCAAGTAAAACATTCTGAGGAACTCGGGAGGTTTTATAAGAGCTATACCAAAACTTCATGAAACTTTTGGATTTAAGGAATATGGCTAGAGAGAAATGTTACCATCCCTTTGGGACTCTGGGAGTAAGCAAATAAGAAATTTTTAGCAACCTTGGGGATTATGGAATAATAACAATTTCAAATTTCCCAGTAACTCCTGAAATTGTCAGTCAGAACCATTCCGACTTCGGAACGAGATTTGTGGATACCTGGATGATAAAGATTCCACAGCTCTCTACAATCCCTGGGATTCTG
>JANJGK010009065.1:0-5000 GCA_039081455.1 Macrobrachium rosenbergii
GGTTAAGGAAAATAAGATGGAAGAAGGAGAATATGAAAGGAGGAACAGTAAAAGAAACGGAAGGGGCCGCAACTACGGGCTGAAGGCACGCCGCAAAGAACCTTGAGAGCATTGCATACAGTGCACTGCACGAGGTGCACTGACGGCACTAACACTCCTACGGGGAAAATTAACATTCACGTCTAGTCTAGTCTACCTGGTTTTGAAATGGTGATGAGATATGCCTTAGTTTTCTTTGCACGTTGAATTTTTTTGATCAGTGATATTTCACTCATCGTTCACACAATTAATCGTATCTCTGCGGTAATGTATATTTCCATCCATTCTTGGAAGACGTCATCAGTCGTTGCAACGCGAAGTTTTTGTTTTGTGTTGAATCCTTCCAAGTTCGTTAACCTTCCCCGTTAGGAATCAGGTTGTGTACTTAGTCTCAAGGCCAGGCTACTTTCTTTAGATGTCAGAGAGAGAGAGAGAGAGAGAGAGAGAGAGAATTCGTTTACAAAACAAAGCTTGAAGATTAGGGTTAACTGTTGAGAGAGAGAGAGAATTCGTTTACAAATCAAAGCTTGAAGAGTAGAGAATTTATATACAGAACAAAGCTAAAAGATTATACTAACTGTTTATAGAGAGAGAGAGAGAGAGAGAGAATTCACTTACAAAACAAAACTAAAAGATTATAGCCAACAATTTATAGAGAGAGAGAGAGAGAGAGAGAGAGAATTCATTTCCAAAATAAAACTGAAAGATTAGGGCTAAGAGAGAGAGAGAATTCTTTTACAAAACAAAACTAGAAGATTAGTTTTGACAGTTTATATAATATATATATATATATATATATATATTATATATATATATATATATATATTATATATATATATATATATATATAATATATATATATATATATATATAGAAAGAGAGAGAGAGAGAGAGTATATTCCCCGAAAAAAGTCTTTTTGAAAGATGGTCCATTACCTCCCCGTTCCGCGGTATAATGAATCAGTTTGTTTTTATAACGATTTGTGTGAATCTGCCCTCAGACTCATTATGGCAGCCATTACGAAATACCAGGATATTGAGAAACGCAGAATAAAAACAATATTATCCGTCAGTCGCGGATATATCAATTATTTACTTCCTGCGCTCATTGTTTATGTGTATAATCGTAGTAGTATGTATACTGTTGGTGCGCCCTCTCTCTCTCTCTCTCTTACAAGGCTTGAAAACTGATTACTTATCTTCTTTTCACCACTGAGGTAAAACGCTCTCTCTCTCTCTCTCTCTCTCAGCCACGTGCCGGAGTCAGCTTCTAACCAACACCTCGTGTTGACGTATGGTGTGAAGTCGCTCAGATTATATATTTATTCTTCTTTTTCATCCCGCCATGTTGTTTATAGAAGGGAGACAGTGTATTCAAGGGTTCTTTTCCTCGTTAATCTTTCGTATCTTTCGGTTTTTCATATATATATAAAGTATATATTTGACAACTTAATGGGTCAAGTGCGTATGTATGTGAGCGGGTGTAGGTGAAAAGTTTTGGCTCTAAAGGAATGTATTCTACGATGAGGTATGCGTTTACATATATATATATAATATATATATATATATATATATATATTTGTATGTATTTGTATGTATTTTTAGGGAAGTATATAAAAAGATATGGAGTAAAACTTTTTCCATGGGGTAAGGGAACTGTTATATAATCGCAAATAAAGGAAAGCTATTGTAGGTGCACTTTTGTAGTTGGTTTTCGCTTAAAACAAAAATAAAAAATACTTTGCAGCATTTCACACACACAGTAATTGCGACAACTTAAAATAACATGCTTACCCTTTAGTTGGAAATTAAGATATACTGTTGAGTTTTTAAGGTAATTTTTTTTCTTTTCGTTTGGCGAACTATGAAGAGATGTTCTATTTTTAAGTGATTTAATGTTGTTTTATTTCTACTCTACGAAGGGAGCTTACTTTTTCATTGTGAAGTCCTGAATGCCTCAGTTTTACAAGGAAGAAAATTAGATTTTATTCTAACCTTCACAAGGTATTAAAATTAATTTGTTTCATATATATTATCGTTTCGTCGCTAGTCAGTCATTATTTCTGACGTTAACACTTATATATATTTTTATGGTGGAGCGAATGATGATAAGGTTTCAGTTAAGACATCTAAATATCTTTTCGAGTGGCTGTTGATTTCTTGCAATGAGGATATAGAATTAAGTTACAAACGGATGGATCTTTTTTTTATTACTTTTACCAAAGACTGTAAAGTATGTTGTGAAGTGATTGATGGGTTGTAAGTGAGGACTTCTGCACATAAGCATCAAGACTTCCAAGCATGTCTTGAGCTACTGATGAATATTTAGTGAGGACTTCAAACTCATTGTCAGATGGGCTCTCTCTCTCTCTCTCTCTCTCTCTCGGCATCTTGAGAAAGAGGGGTCAAAGACAATGCTTTGGAGATTCATTGGTGAAATTCATTGTTTAGACAATTGAGGATTGTGTTTGTATTCCCAAGTTGCTTTCATTTGTTAGTCTTTTTATATGGAAAGGTTTTAACATCAGTTGATATTCATTTATTTTTTTTTTCTTTTTTAATAAGTGAGATTTCTTCTTCCTGAATTTCCCTTTACGTCCTTTTATTTCTTCCTAGTGAACACCTAAATATTCTTTGAAAGCCTGAATTTCAAGTCAGTGACCCCTGTGGTGGGCTTGTTCCATATGAATAGGGTTCATCTTCTGAATAATAATAATAATAATAATAATAATAATAATAATAATAGTAGTAGTAGTTTTACAGCCAGTAGCATTCAAAGAAATACTTATGTCGTTAACAAAGGGTTATTCTTCGAAGAATATATGAAGAATAATCGCGTTCTTTACAGACGAGGCTACAAATAAGACTTTTCTCGTGTGGTAAGACTTGGCATATTTATAAAAATATCACCAAGATTTAATACGCAAGAAGAGGGTCTTATTTTATCCTCAGTAGGGTTATTGTTGCTGCTTAAGCAAACGTCAGAAAGTTATTTTTTTCCTTCTTCTTCTTCTTCTTCTTCTTCTTCTTCTTCTTCTTCTTCTTCTTCTTCTTCTTCTTCTTAAGAAATGAGGGCATCATTTGTACAGAAAGTAAGGAATTGTTCCTAAGGAGATTTTGAACGCATCAGGTGCTGCTATGTGCTAGGTGGGTGGGGGTGGGGGTGGGGGGTGGGGGGCTTTGCTCGACTTGATATATTACCCCTGGGTGAAAGATGGAGAGAAATTTCGGGAGGGGGGGGGGGGAGCGGGGAGAGTCTTGAGCCATATTTCGCCTTTTTCAGAATGCCTCTGTTGAAGCGTTTTATGTCTCTGCTAAGAATATGATAATTAGATTTATTCTCTCTCTCTCTCTCTCTCTCTCTCTCGTGACGCCAGTTTGTAGTAGCCTTAAATCTCTCTCTCTCTCTCTCTCGTTATTAATATCTCTCTTTGTCTCTGTCTCTCTCTCTCTCTAGGAAATTATTGTCTTACATTATACTGATATGTAGAAAAGAATTTGCTCTCTCTCTCTCTCTCTCTCTCTCTCTCCTACACAAGGTTCTTTCTGCTCTAAGCACAGAGTATGTTTATTCTTTCTAACTTGGCGTGGAGACTCCTTGTCTTCTGATGAAAGCTCGCGTTTCTGGCGATGTCCTGTTTGTGACGTTCGAGATGAACCTGCAGTTGTTTTTGCAAGACTCTTTGTATAATAGTTAAATAGTGCCGCACGAGCTTTCGCAACCCCTTTCATTCCTTTTACTGTACCTCCTCCTTCATATTCTCAATCTTCCATCTTACTTTCCTCAACTCTCTCCTGACAGCTGATTCATAGTGCAACTGCTTTGAGGCTTTCCTCCTGTTACACCTTTCAGACGTTTCTACTGTCGATTCCTGTTTCGGCGCCGAATGATTTCGTAGGTCCCAGCGCTTGGGTTTTGGTCCAAATTGTATATTCTGTTCTATTGTACATTATTCTTATATATAATTTTTATGATATTTCATGTTTGTCGCATTTAGAGTTAGGACACCTGCGTGTACCTAATCAAGTAGAAGCTCCCCTACAAATTGTAAAAAAAATTGTAAAATCGTAAAAAATGTAAAAAGGAAAAAGTTTAGTTGCATGTATTTTTGAAACTCTCTCTCTCTCTCTCTCTCTCATACAGTTTATTTGTATTAGGGGTGAGAAAACTTACTTTAGTTTTAGTAACCACGCCACAATCTCTCTCTCTCTCTCTCTCTCTCAGTTTATTTGTATTAGGGGTGAGAAAACTTACTTTAGTTTTAGTAGCCACAATCAATCTCTCTCTCTCTCTCTCTCTCTCTCTCTCGTGTCCCTGATGATAGCAACGGTCATTAACAAATTTTAATTTTCCTTAACCTGGTCCATTTTTTCCTTATCTCTCGTAAGTGTTGAAAAATGTAACCCTTTAAAGTGCAAGTTGACATTAATGGATGAAAAATCTCACAGGAATTCTTTTGAAGTGTTGTGTCTTATACACTGGCATTTTGCAGTTTGTGATAATTAAATGCCAAGCTGTAACATGCATGAGATAATGCTATTCTTAGTCTTTCGAATTGCAACATGATGCAGGTGTTTTTTTATTGTTGCCGGTAATTGGAGGTCTTTTATTGATATTTTGTTACCAGTAAATGTAGGTTTTTTTTTAGTTAAATTGTTACCAGTAATTTTTTAATTGTTACCAGTAATTGTAGCATGTTTTTAAAACGAAATTGTTATCAGAATTGTAGTTTTTTTTTTTTTTAATTGTTACCAGTAATTGTATTTTTCCATCCGCTCTTTTTCTGTCCGTCCTCAGATCTTAAAAAACTACTGAGGATATAGGGCTGCAAATTGATATGTTGATCATCCACCCTCCACTCATCAAACATACCAAATTGCAGCCCTCTAGCCTCAGTAGTTTTCCTTTTATTTATGGTTAAAGTCAGTCATAATCGTGCTTCTGGCAACACTGTAGGAAA
>JANJGK010009065.1:10000-23540 GCA_039081455.1 Macrobrachium rosenbergii
TTATTCCGTTGTCATCAGCGTGTTGATTCTATTTCATTTTAGTGTCTTGCGGCGTCCCTTCGGCCCGTAGCTGCAACCCCTTTCATTCCTTTTACTGTACCTCCGTTCATATTCTCTTTCTTCCACCTTACTTTCCACCCACTGCTGCGAGGTTTTCCTCCTGTTACACGTTTCAAACCTTTCTATTCTCAGCTTCCCTTTCAGTGCTGAATGACCTCGTAGATCCCAGCTTAGCTTGGCGATCGGCCTGAATTCTGTATTCTGTTCCATTCTACGCTTTTAACCACTTGTTGTACACGCTTTGCATATTGCTGCTACGAATTCATTCAGCTCTTTCACTGCACCTGTTTACCAACACCCTCCCACCTTTTTTTTTGGGGGGGGGTGGGAGGGGTTGCTTGTTTTTACCCATTCACTCGATCATTCTCTTCCTAACCAATGTTTTTCTTAACCACGGTTTTTTTTTTTTATTTCTACCCTTTTTTTTTTAACCTTTTCTCTTTTCAAGCTGTTATTCATGTCGCGTGTAATTTTTATTCTTGACTTTCTCGTGTGCTTTTTGAGTTTTCTGTAAAAGAACACTATTGTGCCGGCTTCGTCTGTCCTTCCGCACTTTATTCTGTACGGACTTTTTCTGTCCGCATTTTTCGTGTCCGCCCTCAGATCTTAAAAACTACTGAGGCTAGAGGGCTGCAAATTGGTATCTTTATCACCCACCCTCCAGTCATCAAACATACCAAATTGCAACCCTCTAGCCTCAGTAGTTTTTTTATTCTATTTAAGGTTACAGTTAGCCATGATCGTGCTTCTGGCAACGATATAGGATAGGCCACCACCGGGCCTTGGTTAAAGTTTCATGGGCCGCGGCTCATACAGCATTATACCGAGTCCACCGAAAGATAGATCTATTTTTGGTGGCTTTGGTTATACGCTGTAGCGGCTGTACAGAAAACTCGATTGCGCCGAAGAAACCTCGGCACCTCGGCGCATTTTTACTTGTTTATTCTGTCGTTAGTTATTTCCCTCCTTATTCTTCCTTCTTTCCTTCGTTCAATTCTTTTTACTAGTATTCGTAATCCTCTGTCTTCTTCGTTTTCCCATGTATAAAGTTATCCTCCTCTTCCTCCTTCTCCTCCTCCTCCTCTTTTACATTCTCTCATTTCACTTGCCGTTTCTCCATCTTTGTCCTCGCATTCGCATAACTGCCATTTTTCCTTTTTTTAATGAGTTCCATTTCAACGCTCCATCTTCCGTTTGTCTTCTGTTATTCCAAACTGCCAGGAGCCGCCCCTCACGCCCACTTCTCCCAGACTTTCTCTTCACCTTTTTCGTCTTTAACCATTGGACTCCTCTCTCTCTCTCTCTCTCTCTCTCTCTCGGTGGAGCTTGCTGCATTGCGGGTGACCTTAAAGTAGAACTTCAGCTCAGAAACGGAAGGGTGGGTTGTGGGAAGGAGAACTGTGATGGTGAATTAACGGGAGGAAAGAAGAAGGAAGGAAGGAAGGAAGAAGAAGAAGGAGTAGTGATAGTAGCAAGGGACGATGATGGAGGGATTCGGCAATGAAAGAAAATAGAAGATTGTTTGTGTAAAATATTTGAGCGATGGTAGCGGACTCGGTCCTCCTGCGTTGGGTATGAACAACTTGCGATGATCACCTTGATAAAATCCATTAAGTTTTGTGTATTTATTTATTTATTTATTTATTTATTTATTTATTTATCTAATAATTTTTTTGGTGTCAAGGGAATTTCTATTCATTCTCCCCGTATCTATCTATTTATTTATTTTTATATCTATTTATGTACTTTTTTTTTTGGTGTCAAGAGAATTTCCATTCATTCTCCCCGTATCTATTTATTTATTTATTTAATATATTTATTTATAATTTTTTTTTTGGTGTCAAAAGAATTTCCATTTATTTATTTATTTAATATATTTATTTATTTAATATGTTTATTTATATATTTATTTTTTTTTTGGTGTCAAGAGAATTTCCATTCATCTCCCCGTAGGGGGGTATAGTGCCGTAAGTGCACCTCTCGCGGTGCACTGTAGGCATTACTTAAGGTTCTTTGCAGCGTGCCTCCGGCCCCTAGCTGCAACCCCTTTCGTTCATTTTACTGTACCTCCTTTTATATTCTTTTTCACCCATCTTACTTTCCTCCACCCTCTCCTAACAATTCCTCCTGTTACACCTATATTCAATTCAATTCCTGGGACATCAGTCTTATGCTGTCAGCGCTTACCCAGAGGCATTCCTTAATACCATAAAGGGAGAACCAGCTTATCGCTAGGTCAGCGGATGGGATTTCGGCTACAAATGAATGTTCACCTAATTAAGGTATAACCTGAGGATTGCTTATCACGCCCCCGCCCCCCCCCCCCCCCAGAACCCCGTGAAAACGAACGGCCATATCGGTACCCAAGGTCGTTACGGGAGATTTGTTCCTCATAGGAAACATGTAAAAAAATGATCCGAAATTTCTTCGGCGCAATTGAGTTTTCTGTACAGCCGTTACAGCGTATAACCACTGCCACCGAAAGTAGATATCTTTTTCGGTGGTCTCGGTTTAATGCTGTAGGAGCCAAGGCCCGTGAAACTTTAACCACGGCCCGGTGGTGGCTTATCCTATATCGTTGCCAGAAGCACGATTATGGCTGACTTTAACCTTAAATAAAATAGAAACTACTGAGGCTAGAGGGCTGCAATTTGGCATGTTTGATGATTGGAGGATGGATGATCAACTTGCCAATTTGCAGCCCTCTAGCCTTAGTAGCTTTTAATAACTGAAGAATAAAAAAGTTATTTGGAATTACGCTGTTTAAAAAACGCTCAAGAAAACTGATTTCCCTTCGAGATATTTACCATTATCTTTGACGTCCAGGTGATGTTGGAAAAAAAAAAAAAGATAATTGTTTTCTGTTTATTGTAATTTATTCATCTTGGAATAACTTAGACAACTTGGGATCCAAGTTTTGGTTTCAATTCGTGATTACCACGTTAGCCATTTAAGATGTGTTATAGTTAAGCTGTTAAATGTTTATGCGTATTGTACCTGGTTTTCAGAACCTCTCTGTTTTAGATCAGTGGTTCCTAACCTTTTTCAGTGGATGCACCCCTTTCAAATCAGCGGTCAGTTCTCGCACCCCCTGAATTGCTGAAATAAAAAAAGCTAAAATACAAAGTTGATATGGTATATATTAATAACAAAACAAGGTGTAGGTTTATCTGTAGCTCAGAGCTCTGCTGTAGCAGTAATAATAATAATAATAATAATTATTATTATTATTATTTATTCTATTTTATTGTATATTATTTTTTTGCAGAAAAAATAGCATATTATTATTATTATTATTTATTTTATTTTATTGTATTTCATTTTATTTTATTAATTTTTTGCAGAAAAAAATAACATGCTTATACCACTGTTTTAGATGCAGCGGTTCCGAATGAAAAAAAATTATTCAATTTTTTAACTACTACTTCTTCTTCTTCTTCTTCTTCTTCTTCTTCTTCTTCTTCTTCTTCTTCTTCTTCTTCTTCTTCTTCTTCTTCTTCCACAGAGGGAAAAAATGGCAGTTCTCGAGAATATGACGTAAACGCAACAATGTCCAACCCTTGTTATGGCAACACGAACCCCGAGTTTTAAAGGGGGCGTGTGGACAACTAGTAATAAGATCAAGATCGCTCTGTATAAGGGTATGGCGTAGGTCTGGGCAATTTACTGACCTTTATATAACCTTACCCCAATTCAAGGGCCAAATGCGGATTGTTTTGGGATGGTGAGGGCGGGTACAGTGGCGTATAATTCTGTGGCGATTCTCATGTCACCATCATCGTCACTGCTATTATTGCTTGCAACATGTGGATAAGGTTCATCTTCTGGATGATAATAATAATAATAATAATAATAATAATAAAAATAATCGTCTTCTGAGTAATAATAATAATAATAATAATAATAATAATTATCGATACACCTGGTAATTACTCGCCTGTGGCGGATCACAGGTCAAAATCGAAAGTACCGCTTGGAAAGGGAAAATGTGTACGTGCAAAAAAGTTATGTGTATTTACACATTAAGCTGTATATAAGTAAATTGCAATTATACATAAGTGTAAGCATCCAACTGCAGATACTCGACTTTATTAAATTTTTTTTGTATATTTTAAAAAGTAACTATTGAGGCAATTTTCAGCATTTGGGCTTAGAATAAGCAGTACTTTACTGTTTGCAGAAATGGATAATTACCATTTGTGTAAAGTGGCATTTATTAAGCTCGAAATTCCCAGAATTAAATTTTTGATTGCTCTTAATTTTGCTAAGGATGAAAAAAAAATTGCTAATTACACCATTACACAAAGACTTATTCTCTTAGAACCTTAGTATATGCTTACTTAAACCCATGGTAATGAAAGACTCCTTGGAAGCCTTCGCTGTTTTCAGTGTCTGACTTCGCCAGCACGCAACCCGATGCAACGTGACTCAGCAACTTTTGAATCATAACATTTGATTGCCTGGAGAGACAAGATGCAGACCCCAATTATCTCTATAATTTACTCATTAGCTGCGGTAACTTGAGGCCTTGCAACATGAATCCTTGTCCCTCTTTTTTTTTTTTCACTGGCTGGTCAGGTCTTCCCATCCCTTCTGAGAGAGAGAGAGAGAGAGAGAGAGAGAGAGAGAGAATATATATATCTTGGTCTTGAGACAAGGATCCAAATATTCTGATTTCTCTGAAGCTGAACTTGTAATCAGTTTTGTAGTATAGAGTATATACCCATGCTTCTGAGAGAGAGAGAGAATATATATATATATCTTGGTCTTGAGACAAGGATCCAAATATTCTGATTTCTCTGAAGCTGAACTTGTAATCAGTTTGTAGTATAGAGTATATACCCATGCTTCTGAGAGAGAGAGAGAATATATATATATATCTTGGTCTTGAGACAAGGATCCAAATATTCTGATTTCTCTGAAGCTGAACTTGTAATCAGTTTGTAGTATAGAGTATATACCCATGCTTCTGAGAGAGAGAGAGAGAGAGAGAGAGAGAGAATATCTCCTCGTCTTGTGGCGACTACATAAATATTCGACCCTCTCTTAAGCCGAACTTGTAATCAGTTTGGCGTATGGAGAGAGAGAGAGAGAGAGAGAGAGAGAGAACATATCTCGTGGTCTGGAGGCGAGGATCTTTAGTAAATATTCGGACCTCTCTTAAACTGAACTTGTAATCAGTTTGTAGTATAGAGTATATACCCATGCTTCTGAGAGAGAGAGAGAGAGAGAGAGAGAGAGTGAATATCTCCTCGTCTTGTGGCGACTACATAAATATTCGACCCTCTCTTAAGCCGAACTTGTAATCAGCTTGGCGTATGGAGAGAGAGAGAGAGAGAGAGAGAGAGAACATATCTCGTGGTCTGGAGGCGAGGATCTTTAGTAAATATTCGGACCTCTCTTAAACTGAACTTGTAATCAGTTTTGGGTATAGATTATATATATGCTTTATATATCAAAGCTATCAGTGGTTCGGGAAATATTCCTGATTTGTAAAGGATTCATTGAGACTTTTTATATCATTTATATATCTGTCCAAGAGGCCTTTGTTTAGCGCAAATTTTGAAGGCTCTAGCGCGAATTCCTCCAGCGGATGTGACGTGTGTATGTGTGTATGCGTATGTGTATGTATATATGGGGGAGGTGTGATAGGACCTTGCGTCCGGCCGCGTTCTAATTGGGCTCGTGTTACGGCACTGAATGGTGGCACTGTGATTGGCACCTTTGTGTTACACGGTGATTAAGTGCGTCTCCAGCCAAAGGCCACTTGTCAGTGGTTTCAACAAAGGCACCCCTCAGTGTTTCGTAACCGTTGCCGAGTTTTGTTTCTCGTTGTTTGCAACGCGATTTTCTATTTTCTGATTTCTGTGTCGAAGAAAACGTTGTGCTAAGTGTTTATGGGTTATAGTTACGTCGGTGTGAAGGTTACGTATTAGAGATATATAAGTGGATTTGAATTTTTCGAATGTACGTCAGGAACTGGATGTGAATTTACGAATATATTTCAGAAATTTATAACTGGATGTGAATACATTAATATATCTCGGGAATTTGTCGATACCTCGAAACAAGTACGTCTAGATTCGACTCTCTCTCTCTCTCTCTCTCTCTCAAGACCCAGGGACGTAGAAGGAGAAGAGAAAGTCCCTTAGGTGACCATATCGCCATCTCTCAATTAAGACTCTAAGCCAATCAGTGGCCATCCTCAGCTTCCTTCTTCAGTTCCTTGAGGAAATTAAGGAGGTGATTTCTTCCCTTCTCTGTGGCTGGGGGGTTGCGAAGAGAAGACGAGAAGAAGAGAATTGGAAGGAGAGAAGAAGACTAGGAACCATTTGAAGTGGGTCGTGTTCTTTATCTTAGATTGCGTTACGACATGAATTGGAAACAGCATTGAAAAAACAGATTAGGAGATTGGTCGTTCTCTCTCTCTCTCTCTCTCTCTCTCTCACACAGATTACATTACGGCATAAATTAGAAACTACAATGAAAAAAAGTCTAAAAGATTAGTTTCTCTTTCTGCCTCTTCTGTCGCTATCTAATCCGATTTTCTTTTGTTTACGCTTTGCTATTCTCTCTCTCTCTCTCTCTCTCTCTCTCTCTCACATATCATTTACAGACCCTTGTTCTGTCATCTTTATTTCTCATCTCGCCTACTTTTCCTCTGCCACATCCATCGACCTATATCTGGCCGCCCACGCCCGCCGCTGGCGATTCCTCCGGCGGTTGGAAACCCGTGACGGCAGCCGGCGCTGCTGCCCTCAGGAGGACTTTCAGAAGGATTTTCTTGGAGTTCCTCGAGTCGTCTTGCTGTCCACAATGACTGCCATTATCACCGGTCATATGACACAGCAGTTTATGGCTCCCGTGTTGAAGTGGGATCCAGGTAAATATAAGGGAATGACGCAGTTACGCTTTTGCCGGTTTTTTAGTATTTTGTTATTTTAACTTACATTTTTATCACTTATTAATTTGTTAATTTATCTGTTTTTTTTCTCTAATAGTTACTGATCTCCCCATTCTGTATTTCCCACAGCATTTTAGTGTTTTATTTAATTACATTTGAATCTGTTTGTTTATTAGTTTAATTTCTCCGTTTTTCTAAAATCTGATCTCTTTCTGTATTTCCCGTTAACCTCTGTTTCGTCTTTCGAATGAACACCATAATATTCTCTGGAAGCTCGAATTTCAAGTCAGTGGCCCCTGTGGTGGGCTTGATCCACATGAGTGCGGTTCATCCTTTGAATAATAATAATAATAAATTGCTCTTATTTGGCTCGACTTGGCTCCAGAGATGTCTCTTCATCGTGGCTTCTACTGTACAACTGTTCCCGTTGTTAACCACGCATTTCTTACCGTTGATTAACTTAAAGTTCCTCTAATGAGTGTAAATTATAATTAGGGGTTTTGACCCCTCTCGCCAAAGGTATTTTAACTAGGAACTTTTTCTGTCGCTTGGAAGCTTGTGCCTTTGTGTCAAGAAAGCGCTCTTGGCTTTACAGAGCGTCGGAAGTTAGCAATACTCTTCTTTTAATGTGCCACCGTACATCACTGCTGCCTCGTACCAGACGTATTGAATTCCAAGTTCGAGGGAGCCATTAATATTTGTTGAAAGCTCAGTACGTCATTGCCGCTTAGTTCTCCTAGATGACATTGATCAGCTGATGTTTGTGTATGTTTTTTTTTTTTTTTATCGTCCTGGTGATTCATCTTTTATTTTTATTTTTATTATTTTATGTTCTCTGTTTTGTTATGCCTTTCCTTTGTGCTTTGCTATTCCTTGGGAGCTTGCTATTTGGTTGAATATATTTACAGTGAGAATAGTTGGACACTTTGAATAATAATAATAATAATATAAATCAGTTTTTTTGTGTACGGGTACATAAACATAAAGAGTGCACACGATCGTGCAGTATGTATGTATGTATGTATGTATGTATGTATGTATGTATGTATGTATGTATGTATATGTATATATATATATATATATATATATATATTTTGCACGATCGCATGCGGTCTATATATTAATGTACCATTATAAAAAACTATGAATTCCATTATTATTATTATTATTATTATTATTATTATTATTATTATTATTATTATTATTAGTGTCCAACTATGTGTGTGTTTGTACAGCATATTATTACTGATATCACTTGAATCCTATTTATATTGTCTTCATAGATCGAAGTCGTCAGAATCTTAGGTGCGTTAAGAACGAGTTGTTGAGGGACCTTCGAAACGCAGGATGTCTCTCTAGATATTTTATTATCATTTTCTTTTGTCCGAGATTGATGGCTTCCGTTGGGTGCCCGGCGTAGCAGAAGCCACCAGCGTCGCCGACGTTTTCAAATCTCACTCCGAGGCCATGATTCTGTTTCCGAACTGATATCGTCTTGACCGCCTTTCACGTGATTGTGAGGATTGATGCTTCTCTCTCTCTCTCTCTCTCTCTCTCTCTCTTTGAAAGTCGTTTTGGTCAACTTTCTTCTTTTTTCTTTTTTTTTTTTTGAAAGTCGTTTGGTCTGCTTTCTTCTTTTGCTTTCTTTTATTAAAAGTTGTTTTGGTCTCCTTTCTTCTTTTGCTTTCTTCCACTTTCTCTTTTTGAAAGTTTTCAATTTCCTTTCTTGTGCTCTCGTATTTGAAAGTGGTTTGGTCTCCTTTCTTCTTTTGCTTTCTTCCACTTTCTCTTTTTGAAATTCATTCAGTTTCCTTTCTTATGCTTTCTTTTTTGAAAGTGGTTTGGTCTCCTTTCTTCTTTTGCTTTCTTCCACTTTCTCTTCTTGAAATTTTTTCAGTTTCCTTTCTTCTGCTTTTCCTTTTGGAAAGTTGCTTAGTCTCCTTTCTTTTGCTTGCTTTCTTCCACTTTCTCTTTTTGAAATTTTTTCAGTTTCCTTTCTTCTGCTTTTTCTTTTGGAAAGTTGCTTAGTCTCCTTTCTTCCTCTGACTTTTTCCACCTTTCTCTTTCTGAAAGTCTTTTGTCTCCTTTCTTCTGCTTTCTCTGCGTGTGAGTCAGTGTCAGTGCCAGGTACTTGTCGATAAGGCAACCTTGTAGAAGCTGCTCATATGTCGCGTTGAGAGACGGGGTTCAATATTTGATTAGCACCGGAGCCCCCTTTTTTTTTTCTGATGGGCGTTGAGGAGAGCGATTTCATTGAAGAATGTATTTTGTAATGTTTTTTGGGGGGGAGGGGGGTCAAGTTTGAGTACGCGTGAGAACGGATTGTGTGCATAGCGGAATTGTATGTATGTATGTGTTTATATATATATATATATATATATATATATATTTATATATATATATATATATATATATTTATTTATTTTGATATGAAGCCACAAGTATTGCTTAGTATCCAGTGCACTGTACGTCGGGAATAACTTACACCCAACGGAAATTATAATTAATAAGTGTCGTTGTCTCTAAACTAGGCAACGGTTCGCGTCCTGCCGGTGAGAGAGTCTGTAATTAACAAAAATTAATCATATATATATATATATATATATATACATACAGTATATATATAAAATTTAATTTAATTTAATTTAATTTTTTATTTATATCTCGTTCTCTATAATGAGATGCTTTTCCACATGACTTGGCATAGACAGCTCAATTTAAGTAATATTGAATAATGTAAATAGTGGTCTCATCTCTTTCTGCGTCGCCACTAATGCATTGCCATCCCTTACCTAATACGGCCGTGACATATTAAAGCGTCCTCTCTCTCTCTCTCTCTCTCTCTAAAGACGCTGTAGTTTTTTGCTCGGTCAGTTTTAGTAATGAATATCTCCCGACACATCCGCCATGTACTCGTATCGATTGAAGCGGTAAATTTGGTACGTACTTGGTAGATAGTTGACGTGGGTGGTCGCAGGCCTGGTTAAAAGGTGGCACGGGTCTATAGGAACCCCATACCAAAAATACCGACTCGTGGGCCAGTATCTTTTGAAGAGTAAAGGCGTTTGTTTTTATGTATGTAAGCATATGTATGTGTATATATATGTATAATTGTAAATATATATTTTATATTTATGTATATAATATATATAATAGATGTATATATATATTATATATTTATGTATATTATATTATATATATATATATATATATATATATAGTACATTTATATATATATACACACACATACATACAGCAATAATAATCGTTTCGCAAGGGTTGATATACAATCTCCATTTGCAAAAGCCCCTGACGCAGACTTCGGGGAGAGAATTCCCTTACGCTGATTATGGGAAACCCCTGTTTTCCCTTCCAGTCAAGGAAAGGCTTTTGTGCACCTTTTTATTTGAGAGTCTTTTTGCTTACGTAAGGGAAACGCCTGTCACGCTCACGACTCTACTAGCGTTGATGATGATGATGATTATGATGATGAGTATGATGAAAATGATGAGGTTGATGATATGACTTGTGTCGTGTCGTCATAGTGACGATGATAATTGTTTTTATGTTTGAAAAAAAATTTTTTTTTGGAAGGGTAAATAAAAATAAATTGTATGTTATACGTAATGTTTCACTGTATGTGTTGGCTTCGTGTGACTGGTATGTATGTATATATATATATATATATATATATAAACATACATACATATGTGTACATAAAATATTTAAATTATATATATATATATATATATATGCATTTTCCTGCGCATGAGTACGCAACTTACCAGCATACGCACACATGATTGTTTTGTAACCTTCATGGCTGGCTGCCGTGAGGGAGGGAGATATAATATATGTAAGTGCAAAATGCGTATTATATTTTTGCAAGCCCTGTGTACTAAGAATTCGGCCTTCGTAGTTTTCCTAGAATGATTCTTGATTTGTATTTGACCACTATAAATATGTATAATGTATATATATTATGGATATGTATACATATATATACATATTGTATATAAATTATATATATATATATATATATATATGTATGTATATATATATATATTATATATATATTATATATATATATATATATTATATGTATGTATGTATGTTTGTGTGTACATGCTTGTATGTACGTATGTATGTATGTGCGTGTGTAAGGAAACAAAATCTTTCCAACTCAATCGAGCTAAAGTGACTGAAGGAATGTGAAAAGAAAGGGCACATATTCTTGGTGGACTCGAGAGCGAGAGACGAAGGAAGGGGGAGGAGGGGGAGAGGGCTGTTTTCTGTTGGGGGTGGAGGAATAGAGAGAGAGAGAGAGAGAGAGAGAGAGAGAAAGAGTCCGACTACGGCCTTGAAATGCTCTATCAGAAATCGATACTCCCCCAGCCATTAGACTCGCCATGCCACCTTTGCTCTCTCTCTCTCTCTCTCTCTCTCTCTCTCTCTTTAGTATTTTTCTCTCTCTCACTCAAGTAATTTTCTTCTCTCTGTCAAGTATTTTCTCTATATCTCTACACAAGTATCTCTCTCTCTCTCTCTCTCGTTAGTGTTTTCTCTCTCTTACTCAAGTACTTTTCTTCTCTCTGTCAAGCATTTCTCTCTATATCTTACACAAGTATTTCTCTCTCTCTCTCTCTCTCCCTGCCTACAAGGAATATTGACAAACAACAATTACACTTTCTCTTGCGTGCCTGAAAATGCATTTTAGATATTCAGTAAGGGTATCGAAAGAAGTTAATGGCGTCGTATCATATAAATTACATATAAATATTTATTTGAAGTTGGCCTGTTACTTTTGACTCCCAGTTGTGCAGTATTGAATTACAACATGGTTTAATAAAATAGTAACGTTTCTGATTTCATTTGCTTCACCCTTAAGATGTTTTGCAATTAGAGCCTCAACAGTACAAGCGAGGATGCAATGAATTGCTAGCATTAGAAAATAACAAAAGAAATTGCTAGATTAATATATAGAAATATAAATAAATTATTAAAGTACAAATAGAACTGTTTTAGGCTTGAAATAGTTCTCCTTTTATTTTACTAATTTGTATATATTTTTTTTAACTGTATTTTTTTATAATATCTGATCTCGTTTTTCTGCATTTCCTGCTATCTTCTGTAACTTCAATCAGATGAACGCCTTAATATTCTTTGGAAGCTCGAATTTCAAGTCACTGGCCTCTATGGGTTTCATATGAATAGGATTTATCTTCTTAATAATAATAATAATAATAATAATAGTAATAACTTGAGCGTTTTTTCCACATGAATAAGGTTTATCCTCTTAATAATAATAATAATAATAATAATAATAATAATAATAATAATAGCTTGTGGATTATTCCATATGAACAAGGTTTATCTTAATAATAATAATAATAATAATAATAATAAAGAGAGGAGGATTTTCAATTCCCTTCTTCTTCCTTTCTCCCGGATGCCTGTGGATAATTTAAGGAAAGCTAAGTGGGTACTCTGAAGTTTTTTCCTTGATGACCACTTAAGAAAGTTGAATTCTCTCTCTCTCTCTCTCTCTCTCTCTCCAGTTCCTTAAATCGTGGCGTACTTTAACCCAAGTTCTTGATATTGTCAGCTGTGTTCTCTCTCTCTCTCTCTCTCTCTCTCACTTCCTTAAATCGTGGCGTATTTTAACCCAAGTTCCTGATATTGTCAGCTGTGTTCTCTCTCTCTCTCTCTCTCTCTCTCACTTCCTTAAATCGTGGCGTATTTTAACCCAAGTTCCTGATATTGTCAGTTCTCTCTCTCTCTCTCTCTCCCCTCCCAGTTCCTTAAATCTTGGCGTACTTAAATCCAGGTTCCTGATATTGTCAGCTCCGTTCTCTCTCTCTCTCTCTCTCTCTCCCAGTTCCTTAAATCTTGGCGTACTTAAACCCAAGTTCCTGATATTATCAGCTTTCGTTCTCTCTCTCTCTCTCTCTCTCTCTCTCTCAAACATCTTTTCATTTGATTCTGGTGTTGGGTGACGGGTTGGAATACGATTACCCCCCGATAAAAGACCACCGAGATAGAAATAGCAAAAAATACGGGTGGGTTGTTAGGAGAAATAAGACAGAACTGAAAAAGTTAAAAGAAAAATCAAGATTGTAATTTAAAACCTCTTATGGGTCTCCTAGTTTTTTTTATTTTTTTTTTTATTTTTATTTTTTGGCTCTGTCAGTCTGTTGGCAGTCACCGGGCCTTTGTGATTGTTGAATTTTTTCATGTATTTTTGTTTCATTGTGTCCTTTCCTAGTGCAGAGAACAAAACAGCTTTTAGTTCGTTTATGGAAATTGTATTATACACACACACACAGACACACACACACATATATATATATATATATATATACATATATATATATATATATATACACATATATATGTGTGTACTATACATGCATACAGTACATACGTACATATATATATATATATATAAGTGTGTGTGTGATGTGTGTGTGTGTGTATGTATGTATGTAGAGAGAGAGAGAAAGTCTAACGTATAACAAACTTTAACAGTTTATGGAATTATTTTCATACATATTGCATCAGAGGCAATCCTCACTT
>JANJGK010009066.1:0-17500 GCA_039081455.1 Macrobrachium rosenbergii
TGTATATTTATGTACACCGATATATACTGCCTATCCTCTTTATAGTATTATATGCCCATAATTAAATAAAAACAAAGTTTCATACGCAACATATTCAAGAATACCAAAAAAAAAGACCCATTGATGAGAGATACATATGGAGGTAGGTGAATAAGCTCCTACACTCTACAGTGTTGTTATGGAGGAGGAGGAGGAGGAGGAGGAGGAGGAAGTCATTAAGTTTTATGCAGCTAATTTGGCCTTCCTTAGGTGCTAGTGTGCGTATGACGGAAGTTTGATAGCTATCAGGAGAAAGGGGGTGAGGAGACCAACACTGCAGCAGGAAATCATTAAGTGTTTTTGGGATCTATTGATATTGAAGGGGGTTGTAGGCTAGCTGAGAGAGAGAGAGAGAGAGAGAGAGAGAGAGAGAGGTGGTGTTGAAGTGTAGGGCAGCGAATGTGAGAGAGGATAATATTCTTAAATTGTTGGTGGAGATTTTATTACAGTTGTCAGAGAGAGAGAGAGAGAGAGAGAGGTGGGGTTGAAAGCGTAGGGCAGCATATGCGAGAGAAACTATTCTTAAATCGTTGGTGGAGATTTGATTATATTTGAGAGAGAGAGAGAGAGTGAGAGAGGTTGGGGATTGAAAGCGTAAGACAGCCTATATTTGATAGAGAATATATTTTTAAATTTTTAAGTTTTTGGTGGAGATTTGATTAAATTAGAGAGAGAGAGAGAGAGAGATTGAACGCGTAGGGCACATATAAGAGAGAATAATATTCTTAAGTTGTGGATGGAGGTTTGGTTATTTGAGAGAGAGAGAGAGAGAGAGAGAGAGGGGGGGGGGGGTGCGGGATTGAAAGCGTAGGGCACCGTTATGTGAGAGAATGATTTTCTGAAATCGTTGGTGGAGGTTGATTATAATTGACTGAGAGAGAGAGAGAGAGAGAGAGAGAGAGAGAGAGAGAGAGAGAGAGAGAGAGAGAGAGACTCCGTTGAAAGCGTAGGGCAGCACATTAGAGAAGGGGGGGTGGTGTGACTTGCGTATGACAGCGTAGGGCAGCATATGTGAGAGAGAAAATTTTCAGAAATCATTAGTGGAGTTTGATTATAAATGAGAGAGAGAGAGAGAGAGAGAGAGAGAGAGAGAGAGAGAGAGAGAGAGAGAGAGAGAGAGAGAGAGAGATACTGATGTTGAAACTGATGTTGAAAGCGTAGGGCAGATGTGAGACAGAATGATTTTCTGAAATAGTTGCTGGAGGTATGATTATAAATGAGAGTTTGATTCTCTCTCTCTCTCTCTCTCTCTCCCTCTCTCTCTCTCTCTCTCTCTCTCTCTCTCTCTCTCTGTTACGCGCTTATATATTTCTGATATTTGAGAGCGTAACCTCCTATACAAAATTAAGAATATGTCTTCAGAAAACGCTTAGCGACTATAAAACCTAATTTATAGTGTAATCTTATAATACACTAAAGCATATTCTCTATCCTATATGCAAATATTTACCCGCCCATACAGTTTATCACGATTCCCGTATGGATAGAGGGTAATGCTACATTCATTGCGTGGTTTTTATAAAGACCAAGAGTGGCCCATGAATCATCGTTATCGTGATCTTTGTTAATTTTTCCTCATTATCATGCTTTTTTGTTAATTTTTCCTCATTATCATGCTTTTTTGTTAAATTTTCATTATAGTTTTTTTTGTAAATTTTTCATCACTATCAGTTTTTTTGTTAATTTTTCATCATTATCATTTTTTTTTTGTTAATTTTTCATTAATATCATGTTTTATTTTGTTAATTTTTCATCATTATCATGTTTTCTTTGTTAATTTTTCATCATTATCATATATTTTTTTCATCATCATGTTTTTTCCCGAGAAAGGCCGCTTCAGAACGTTCATTATTATTATTATTATTATTGTTATTATTATTATTATTATTATTATTATTATTATTATTATTATTATTGAAATCCACGGTGATGTAGGTGTAAATATATATTAAAAATTATGTACAAGATGTTTTGTATATATATTTTAATATATATTTACACCTACACCATTGTAGGTTTCTTCACCATTTTAGTGGTCATGCTATTATTATTATTATTATTATTATTATTATTATTATTATTATTATTATTATTATTATTATTATTATTATTATTATTATTATTATTGCGGCTTGACTCCTACGTACATAAGCTGCTGTTTTCGAGGGACACCTCCCCCCTCCTCACCATAGCGGAGTAATAATAACAATAGTATTTCCAGCTCGGCCATTCGTGCCAATCTCTCATAAAGAAGACTCTCAGATATAAAGTAACCCAATAAGAAAATGGTTTACGCAGACGTAAGCTTGAATGATGTCTCCTCCTCCTCCTCCTCCTCCTCCTCCTCCTCCTCCTCCTCCTCCTCCAGTGAAGACTGCTGGGATAATAGAGTAAATGAAGAGTGATAGGGTAAAGCTTATAAGTACCCCCTCCCCCTCCCTTTCAGTTGATGAGGTGGAGGGGAAAGGGAGGTGGGCGTGGGCGGGAGTGAGTTTAAGTTGCGTTAGTGAAGGAGAATCACTCTCGTGTTACTACTGTATGAGATTATTATTATTATATGACTGTTATTATTATTGCGGCTTTGCTCCTATGAACAGGAGATTATTATTATTATTATTATTATTATTATTATTATTATTATTATTATTATTATTATTATTATTATTGCGGCTTAACACCTTTCAGACGGGATTTAAATATTCTTAAGAGGATTTAATTGTTTAAGTGTTTAATTATTATTATTATTATTATTATTATTATTATTATTATTATTATTATTGCGGCTTAACACCTTTGAGACGGAGTTTAAATATTTTTAAGAGGATTTAATTGTTTAAATGTTTAAATTTCATAAGAGGATTTATTTGTTAACTTCCATTAGTGAAGGAGAATCCTTTTCATGTTACTGCAAGAGAATCTGGAAAGGGGATTTAAAATTTCTGAAGTGGATTAATTTGTTTAAATTTCATAAGAGGATTTAATTGTTAAGTTAGATCAGTGAAGGAGAATCCTTTTCATGTTACTGCATGAGATTTTTGAACTGGGGATTTCAATTTTCGTAATAGGATTTAATTGTTTAAATGTTTAAATTTTTTAAGAGGATTTAATTGCTTATATGCTTACATTTTCTTAAGAGGGTTTAATTGTTTAAATGTTTAAATTTCGTAAGAGGATTTAATTGCTTATATGCTTACATTTTCTTAAGAGGATTTAATTGCTTATATGCTTAAATTTTCTCAAGGGGATTAAATTGTTGAAGTGTTTAAATATCCTAAGAGGATTTAATTGTTTAAATGTTAAAATCTCTTAAGGGGGTTTAATTGTTTAAATCTTTAAATTTCTTAAGAGGATTTAATTGTTTAAATGTTTAACTTTCTTAAGGAGATTTATTTGTTGAAACACTGTTAAGCATAAGGATTTAGATAGGATTCGAAAAGTTATCCTAAGGGCGATTTAATCAGGATTTCACGGTGGGATTTTGAGACGGATTTAAATACCATAGGATATATTCTTTGTAGGATTTGAATGGGATTGAAACCGTTATTGTGGAAAGATATTAAAAAAGCAGGATTTTACCGTGCTATTTTGAGACGGATTTAAACGCCATAGGATATATTCTTGACAGGATTTGTGTGTGGGATTTCACCGTTATTGTAGAGGGATTAGAAAAGGGGATTTGGCTTGATTTAACAAAGAGATGTAGAGAAGTCAACCCGTCATATTATTAAGGATTTGAAAGAGGTAAATGCAGATTCGTTTAATATACAACGGTTATACGCTCACGAGGAATCGTTGTTGGAGTGTGGGGTGGCCCTGGGGAAGGAGGGGGGGAAATGGGGAGGTGGTAGGTAGAGTGGGGGTGGAAAGGGGAGGGATCTTATAAGGGTACCCTTTTGGTTTCCCTGTGTCTTGAGTGATATCCGAATTGCGTGTCCATCCAGAGGAGCTTGATTTAATTTATCCGCGGGATGGTTACCCTTATTTCGTTTTGTATCCCCGGCATTGCGACTGGTTGTATTCCCGGGACTGCGACTTTTTTAAAATTTGGTTTTGTATCCCTGGAATTGGAATTTTTTTTTACTTGGTTTTGTATCCCCCGGCATTGCGACTTTTTTTTTATCCCCGGAATCTTCGCTTTTTTAATTGGTTTTGTATCCCCGGGATTGCGATTTTTTTTACATGGAATTTAATCCCGGAACTGCTTTTTTAACTTGGTTTTGCATCCCTGGAATTGCGGCATTTTTTTTTACTCGTTTTTGTATCCCTGAAATTGCGACTTTTTTTTCTCTCTCTCTTTTTTCATTCTTACAAGTACAGACATATATTTCGTAGTTTCTTATGAATACATGAATACATTTTGGAATTTCTTATAAGTACATATGTGCATTTTGCACTATCTTATATTCACTTTGATACATTTTGCAATTTCTTATAAGTAAATGAATACGTTTTGCAATTTCTTATAAGTACTTGGATACCTTTCGTAATTTCTTACAAGTACACATATACATTTTGTAATCCTACATAAAATTATTTGATTAAAATGTAAAGGTCAAACAATATCCGATTAGTACTGTTAAATAAAATTGCAAAAAAGAAAAACTAGTATCTCTCTCTCTCTCTCTCTCTCTCTCTCTCTCTCTCTCTCTCTCTCTCTCTCTCTCTCTCTCTCTCTCTCTCTCTCTCCTTATCTATGCATATATTTGAAACTTGGTTTTCCCTACGCGTAGACTTGATCGTCAAATGAGCTTCAATAAACATTAAGTGTGTGTATGTGTGTGTGTGTGTGTGTGCGCGCGCGCGCGCTAGTTTTTATACAGGTAAAAGCCACGGCCTGGACAGTGAATCCTGAATAAATCCTGCTCTCCTCACTTTCCCAGTATTTTTGGGGTGTGTACTCCTCGTAAAACTTTTTGAAATTCGAGATTGAAAATTTCGAAAAACTGATGTATATAAAAGTGATATGGCATTGAACTCGCCCTTACAAACATAGGTTCGAATCCTTGCTAGGGCGGAGAGTTTTTCTTCATTTCAGTTCCTTATTCGGATTTTAATATTTTCAGTGAAAAACTATTTAAAAAATAGAGAGCTCATTATACATTTTTTACTATAATATTAACTATAATATTAACTTTCAGCTCAGTGGTCTGGTTAAACCAAGGTATATTTAACTTAACTTTGTGAGGCATGCATTGTAGCCTTGAATTTGTTCGTGGTTATGAATGGCATACACATTTGTTATGATGTTTGAAATATATTCATTCCCCTTTTTTTATTCATTACCGGTTTTTATTCCTGTTTTTTGTTGATCCTGTTTTTTTTTGTTTTTACAGGTGAGTACTGCCGAATCGTGAAATCCTTGTTTGTTGTCGGTTGTTGAGTATACCTTATAGTAAGGTAAGTCCCAGGAAGTTCATTCAGTCCTTTTGCTCTACCTCGTATCATATTCTCTTTCTTCCATTTTACTCTCCATCCTCTGTCAACAATTGTTTTAACGCTATTTTCAGCGTTGAATGACCACCTGTTTCCCAGCGCTTGACCTTTGGCTTAAATTGTATATTCCAGTCCAAATACCAGTAAGTTCTGACATGGATATCGATTTTATATTCCAAGTCCACCAAGTACTGACAGATAACGATTTTATTTTCCAATTCCAGTTAGTACTTACATGGATAACGATTTTATATTCCAATTCCAGTAAGTACTGACGTGGATAACGATTTTATTTTCCAATTCCAGTAAGTACTTACATGGATAACTATTTTATATACCAATTCCAATTCCAGTAAATACTGACATGGATAACGATTTTATATCCCAATTCCAATTCCAGTAAGTACTGACAAGGATAACGATTTTATATTCCAATTAGTACTGACGTAGATAACGATTTTATATTCCAATTCCAGTAAATACTGACATGGATAACGATTTTATATTCCAATTCCAGTGAGTGCTGAGGTGGATAACGATTTTGTATCCCAATTCCAATTCCAGTAATTACGGACATGGATAACGATTTTATATTCCAGTTCCGATTAATACTGACATATATAACGATTTTATATTCCACTTCCAATTAGTACTGACATAGATAACTATTTTATATTCCAATTCCAGTAAATACTGACATGGATAACGATTTTATATTCCAATTCCAGCAAGTACTGACATGGATAACGATTTTATATTCCAATTCCAGTAAGTACGGACATGGATAACGATTTTCCAATTCCGATTAGTACTGACATATATAACGATTTTATATTCCAGTTCCAATAAGTACTGACATGGATAATGATTTTACTGTATATTCCAATTCCAATGCCAATTCGTACTGACACGGATAACGATTTTATAATCCAGTTCGAATTCTAGTAAGTACTGACATAGATAACGATTTTATTGTCCGGTTCCAGTTCTAGTAAGTACTGACATAGATAACGATTTTATTATCCAGTTCCAATTCTAGTAAGTACTGACATAGATAACGATTTTGTTGTCCAGTTTCAATTCTAGTAAGTACTGACATAGATAACGATTCTATAATCCAGTTCCAGTTCTAGTAAGTACTGACATAGATAGCGTACCGTGACAGGTAAGAGAGATGGGGAGGTTTTCATAGCTTGAAACATGTGTGGTCGTACGCACCAGCCTTGCGGGATCACTCGACATCACTCAGCAGCAATTGGTGGAGTGTTAGTTAACAGCGTGACACCCGTATTGCAGAGCTGCTATCGATCATCGGGAAAATATTCGCTGGAAATGCGGGTTAACCGCTTTCGGATTTGATTGGTGTCAAGTATAAAAGTATTTCGCTCAATTGCACTTGTTCTGCCGTGATTTTTCGGGCCATGTGAGCAGTGATGGGCTTCCATACGTGGGTCATGTGTGTGTGTGTGTGTGTGTGTGTGTTTTGTGTGATTTGTTGTTGTGAGATGTTGCCCCAAAGGTTTATTATTTATTATTATTATTATTATTATTATTATTATTATTATTATTATTATTATTATTATTATTATTATTATTATTATTATTCAGGGGATGAACCCCATTCATATGGAACAAGCCCACCGCAGGGGCCAGTGACCTGAAATTCAAGCTTCGAAATAATATGGTTATTATTATTATTCAGAAGGTGAGCTCTATTCATATGGAACAAGCCTACTGGGGCCATTGACTTGAAATTCAAGCTTCCAAATAATATGATGTTCATTACAAAGAAATTATTATTATTATTATTATTGTTCATTACAAAGAAATTATTATTATTATTATTATTATTATTATTATTATTATTATTATTATTATTATTCAGAACATGAACCCTGTTCATAAGGAACAAGCCCACAAAAGGGGCCACTGACTTAAAATTCAAGCTTCCAAAGAGTATTTTAACATAAGTTATTTCCGGAGGTTTTTCCATTTGGTTTTGTTTTATATTTGTCAACTTTTTTTTGCTAACGTGTTAGCACTTAACTCTAGAAAATATAATTTACAAGAGAATTAAAAACTTTTCATGAATACTTAATGTAGCTACCCAGTTTATCATGCTGTTATAGGTAGAAGTTCCACACACACATCCCATATTTTCGTGATTCAGTTATATATATGTATACGTAAATATGACTCACACCGGGATCTAATCCAGGTCTTTCAGTTGAAAGGCAGTTGTGTGGTCCGGTTGGTTAGAGCCCTTGCCTTGCAATTGAAAGACCTGGGTTCGATCCCGATGTAAGTCTGAAAGTTACATTTGTTCCACACGTGATTGTGTCTTGATTACTTATATATATATATATATAATATATATGTATATTATTTGTTTGTTTATTTATTTGTGTGTATATATGCATATGTCATATATAAAATATATATGTACATAGATAGATAGGTGGGTAGATAGATAGATAGATAGATAGATAGTCCATGGTTCAGTGGTTAACGACCTCGCCTCAATAGATGGGAAGTATGAGTTCAGTTCCAAGAATAACTCACTGCTTGTCCGGATACTGACAGGTTGCTGGTGAGCTACTATTAAGTGAGAAAGCGGCTGTTGTTGTTTAAGAGAAAGCACATAAAATTCAGAAATTCTCTCTCTCTCTCTCTCTCTCTCTCTCTCTCTCTCTCTCTCTCTCTCTCTCTCTCTCTCTCTCTCTCATATCAGGTGATCTCGTATGAGGACTGTTATGGATTTGTGTACCTTCATTAGTATTCATCTGGCCGAGTGTAATGTCAGTGTAGCCGTGATGGATGCGGTTAAATTGCCGGTGTCCTTGCATTGAAAGCCTCCCAAAAATTATCCTTGTCTCCCTGTACCCCCCCCTTCCCCTACCCTCTCCTCCCCCTTCCCAGTGGATTAAGCCAGTTGTTAAAATGTTATTAAGGTCGATTTTCCTCCTTATTTCCCTCAACATACTGAATGACTTGACGTAGTCGAATCTGTCGAAAGGAACTGTTTTGTGGCTGCTTTCAGTGCTTTTATTAATTTCGACGGTGCTTGGGGAGGGAGAGGGAAAGGGGAAGGCTTTAGGATACCGTCATTCCTTGATTACGACGTTGTCTTCGGCATCGACGCCAAAAATGATCTGTGTTGTGGCTCCTTTCAGTGTTTTTGTTAATTTCAAAAGTGCATGCGTATTGGTTGGGGAAGGGGGGAGTTGTTGGGGGTGGGGGCGGCTTTAGAACATCGTCATTCGATGATTAGGACGTCGTCGTCTTCTTCGGCGTCGATCGACGACGCCAGCCAGCCAGCAAAAGCGCCGAAGCGCATTAAAAATTTTGGGACGGCCCGTTGGTATGGGAAATTTCTCGTGAGCCCCATTTAAACGTTTTCTCGTCGGGGTTGACAACAGAGTTGCCAAGTCGCAATGAACTGCAGCGGTTGTTATCATCATCATCATCATCATCTCCTAACAAGAGAAACTTGTCGTTTCGTTTCGTCCCGCTTCAAGTTTTAATTCGAGCTTCTCCAATGGAGCTTTGGTTAGGCGAGAGGGAGAGAGAGAGTGATAGATAATAAAGGTTCATCGATAAAAGTATTTGTAGGTAGGGGTAGTTAGTTAGAAGAAGAAGAAGAGAGAGATTTTGAAGCGCTCTGCGAAAAATGAGGTACTGGGCGACCGGTAGGTGGAGTCACGCTCGTAGCATAGACTTCGGTGGGATGATGTGTACCAATGTGCGTTAGTTGTGTGTGTGTCTAGTGGAGGTGGCGATGGTAGTGTGGAGTGGAGAGGCTTTGCTGGTGTGTGTAGTGGTATTGTGAGAGTGAGTGTGGTGGGCAATGTGGGTGAGGAGATGATGATGATGAGAGAGAGTGTGTAACTAGACTTATATCGTCCATGTTATCCTAACAACACCTACCTACCTCCTCCTCCGTTCCTCTACTCCACGTGTGTTCCACATAACAACGACTTTGCTGGACTTCGGCAGAAGAGTTGCCACTGTGGTCATTCTCATTTTACATGTGATTTTTGCAGTTTTTGTGAATAGTCACCGCGGCGGCTTCTCTCTCTCTCTCTCTCTCTCTTTCTCTCTCTCTGTGCAGAGCGATAAGCCTTCACTTCGGTCTTCTGAAACTGACCTTTTAAACAGAAGTGGATTATTATCATTATGAAGTGCAATTATAACCGTCTCTCCCCCGACGAGACTTATTAATCGTGAAAGCGGATGAATTCCCAGGAAAAATATAAAGCATCACAGCTCTCCGCCAAGCGGCGGAGAGATACGGATGGAGAGAGAGAGAGAAAGAGAGAGAGAGAGAGAGAGAGAGCCAGCTTGTTGATATGGAGTAATAATAATTATGTGTATACAGATTGGAGCGCTCGGCGCTTCGTTTTTATTTTTTTTTATTTGTATCTACTGTCGACACATCTGTGATGCGAAGGTGTACGAGATAACATAAGCGTCAGTTGTTTTTCCGAAACAGCTGTCCCGCTATCAGAATTGTAGGGAAATTGTGTGGGAGTGATTTTGTGCGCCTTCAAAGGGTTGTCTTTTTTTCGTTATACGATAGTGGAAAATCATCTGCTAATAAGCAAGGCCATTGGACCTTGAATCTAACCTGCTGACTGAATCCCAGAGGAAGGTGAGGTACCGCAGGGAGGGATATTAGTGCCTGAACTTATTTCTCATTCTTGCCCTGTTGAAACACCTCGGTTGTAGGAGAATGGAGTCGTTCGCTAATATTCAAGTTTATTGAAGGATTTGTAGTTTGTATACACAGACACACATATATATGTATATATATATATACTGGAGAAAATTACAATATATATATATATATATATATATATATATATATATATATATATATATATATATATATATATGTGTGTGTGTGTGTGTGTGTGTGTGTGTGTGTGTGTGTAATTTTCTCCAGTTCATAGAACGTTATGTTTGGGAATGTGGAACTTTTTTTATTGAGTCTGTGTGCAAAATAAAATTCAAAAGGAGTTCTGTGCTTTATGTGATATGTTTTAAATATATATATATATATATATATATATATATATATATATATATATATATATATATATATATATATATATATATATATTTCATAATTTAAAGAAATTCTTTTGAATTTTTGCGCATACAAAAAATGTTATATTTACTGTTATACAGTATGTGAAATGTAATTGTATCTAATGCTGTACAGCTATTTTGAAAATTCCATTTAATGTAGAAAACAGCTTTTCTGTGCAGTTTCGTGAATAACATATTTTAGCTTCTAAATGAAAATATTTGTATTCCAGTGATTGTTTTCAAGTAGTATACTCAAACCTTTATGAGGAAATAAATAGTGTATAATATATATATATATATATATATATATATATATATATATATATATATATATATATATATATTATATATATATATATATATATATGTGTGTGTGTGTGTATATATATACATACACACATATATGTCATATTTATTTATACATGTAATTTCCTACTTTTCATAGTGTATCTTTAAGGCGATCATTCAGTCTCAAATGCAGACTTTAATTAATATATTTAATATTTCACATTTATATTTTTTAATTATACAAAAATTTTCTTAAGTGTCTGTGTTGGGCAAAGAAATGGAAATAATGATGTAAATTAAGGAAACAAATTTTGAAAATTTTATTCATTTAAGGAAAAACATTTTTAAGATTTTATAACTTATCCACGTTCATGAAAACCAGACTAATAGGGACATGAAATAGCAAGCGCCTGTACTCTGAGCGTACGCACGCAATCGAGCACACAAGCGCGCGCGCAAACATGCCGTGTAGGATCATGACGGGGAGGGTAATGACTCGGGGTGATCGAAAACTCTGGAGAAGGATCGAATCAGGATTTTTTTGGGGTGGAAGAAAGGGAGGAGGGGTTTGGGGGGGGGGGGGACTGTCCGTGCAAAAATGACCTCTCGTCCTCCGCAGAATGGCACATTTCATACCTGGTACTGCTTGATGTTACCCTTTTTGGACGTCGGCAGGTCTCTCTCTCTCTCTCTCTCTCTCTCTCTCTCTCTCTCTCTCTCTCTCTCTCTCTCTCTCTCTCTCTGATAAGGGTTCCTGGTGGAAATTGGATGTAGTAATCTTTTGCTGGGTATGAAAAAGCAGTGGTTTAAGCTACGTGCGTAAATTTTATATATATATATATATATATATATATATATATATATATATATATATATATATATATATATATATATATATATAAAATTTGTGTTTATGCGTAAAATTGTGTGTGTGTGTGTGTGTGTTTGTGTGCTGCGATCCCCATTACATTTCTGCTTTGTGTCCCAGCGTAAATTATGCGTTTAAAACGCTGGATTACGGACCCTATAATTATATCTTGTGCGATGTTTATCATTGTAACGAAAAAAAATATTTTTTTCTTGGAGCGGACTACTTCAAACGGATCGTATAAACAGTTATACTGAGAATAACCATTTTTGGAGATTATTATTATTATTATTATTATTATTATTATTATTATTATTATTATTATTATTATTAAGAAATGCTCGTAGTAACATGAGTCTTGGAATGTTGAACAAATCCACCGTAATGTTTGTGTATAAATAGATTTAGAAATGAGGCTAAACAAGTATATTTATTTCTAAATATATCTCTACAGGTACATTACTGTGGGTATCTTTCTGCAGTTTTATTATTATTATTATTATTATTATTATTATTATTATTATTATTATTATTATTATTATTATTATTATTATTATGTATGAGTGACAAGTTTCGCCTTACCGCAGTAGTGAATGAATTATTTACTAATATATATATATATATATATATATATATATATATATATATATATATATATATATATATATATATATATATATATATATATGTGTGTGTGTGTGTGTGTGTGTGTGTGTGTGTGTGTGTGTATTATATATATATATTATGTATATCTATCTATCTGTATATATATGTATATATATATATTATATATACACACACACGTTAATGGTGGATGTGTTACTGGTTTACGCAGTTGATTATTATTTTAATCAAGTTTAATTATCGTATTTGAGCTGGTTCCTGGAGTTACTAGATAGACTTTGTAGTGGAATACTGACTGTTATTATATTACGTACAGTTTTCAAACTTGAACTTTAATTGAAATTCAGTGAAGATTCTCGTCAATATTTTAGAGTATTGTCTTTACGTCTTTTGTGTGGACTGAAATCACGACTGTGATCATAATTGGTGCAGTAAAGTTGAGGATTAGGTATCATTATTTTCTTCGTCAGATAGGCTGCTTTATTGCCGGGCTACTCTATTGAATATTTGTAAGGATATTAAGATTTCTTCATGGCAGTAATTTGTTCCAACATTAAAAGTACTTTATTGTTAGGCTCGTTTATGGAATATTTCGAAGGACATAAAAATGTTTTCACCGTAGTTATTTGTTGCAATGTCTAAACATATTTTCATGGAAGTTATTTTGTTGCAGTACTAAAACTACTTTATTGGATATATCGAAGGTCTCTTCAAAGATTTTCCATGGGAGTTATTTGTTGCAATATTAAAACTTACTGTATTGTTAGGCTACTTAATTCGGTATTTCGAAGGGCTTTTATAAATTTCTTTCATGGGGGTTATACGTTGTAGTATTTAAAAAGTTCAATGCAGGTATTTGTTGTTGCAGTATTAAAAATTTTTTTCGTGGCAGGTATTTGTTGCAGTATTAAAACTACTGTATTGTTAGTCTATTGAATTTAATATTTCGAAGGACTTTTAAGAACAATTTTCGTAACAGTTATTTGTTGCAATATTAAAAGAATTTTTCATGGCAGTTATTTGTTGCATTATAAAAAAATTATGGAAGTTATTTTGTTGCAATATTTTTAAAAAATGTCATGACTGTTATTTGTTTCAGTATTAATACCCTATTGTTTTGTTAGGCTGCTTAGTTTAATATTTCGAAGGACTTGTAAAAATATTTTCGTGGAATTTATTTGTTGTAATGTCTAAACAATTGTTCATGGAAGTTATTTTGTTGCAATATTTTAAAAAAATTTCATTGCTGTTATATGTTGCAATATTTAAAACATTTTTCATTGCAGTTTTTTGCAAAATTAGAAGATTGTTCATGGCAGTTATTTATTGCAATATTAAATTAATTTTTCATGGCAGCTTTTTGTTGGTTTTAATGTAATTTTTCATGTCAGATACTTTTTGCAATATTAAAAAATTGTTCATGGCATTTTTTTTTGTTAAAAAAGGAAAACTATTGTATTGCTAGGCTGCTCAGTATTTCGGAGGACTTTTAAAAATATTTTCATTGCAGTAATTTGTTGCAATAATAAAAGAAATTTCCATAACAGTTATTTGTTGCATTACAAAAATAATTCATGGTAGTTGTTTATTTCAATAATAAAACTACTGTATTGTTAGACTGCTTAATTTAATATTTCGAAGGACTTTAAAAACATTTTCATGGCGGTTATTTGTTGCAATGTTAAAATTTTCATGGTAGTTGTTTGTTGCCCTGTAACATGACAGCGTTAATTTTTAAGACTGAAATCATTTGCTTACATATGCTAAATTTTGTTTGAAATACATGTGGTCATTATTAAGCATTCGTAAATTATTCTTATTTTTTTTTTTTTTTTTTTTTGCGATTTTGTATTCCTTAGTTTCGCGATTTTATATTCCTTAGTGTCTTTTTCTTTAAAAACTAAGAGATTTATTTTCTATTTCTCAAAAAACTGACTAAGAGATTTAGTTTCCGTTTCTTTTAAAAACTGACGAAGAGATTAGTTTCTATTTCTCTGAAAACTAAGAGATTTAGTTTCTATTTCTCTAAAGACTGACTAAAAGATTTAGTTTCCATCTCTCAAAAAACTGACCAAGATATTTAGTTTCTATTTCTTTTAAAAACTGACTAAGAGATTTAGTTTCTATTTCTTTAAAAACTGAATAAGAGATTTAGTTTCAATTTCCTTTAAAAACTGACAAAGAGATTTAGTTCCTATTTCTTTTAAAAACTGACTAAGAGATTTAGTTTACATTTCTTTTAAAAACGACGAAGAGATTTAGTTTTATTTGTTTTAAAAGCTGACTAAGAGATTTAGTTTCTGTTTCTTTAAAACTAAGAGATTTAGTTTCTGATTAAGATATTTAGTTTCCATTTCTTTTAAAAACTGACCAAGAGAATGGAATTTAATAATCATGTTGAATTGAGCACCTCAAGGCGAAATTTCAGAAAATTGGCAGTTCCTGAAAAAGAGATATTTAAAATTAGAAGTCTCCAGTCTAGTTTTTTTTTTATACATGCACGACCTAGTGTCTCGGATCTTCTAATTTTTATATTTATTTCCCCCAGAACGATCTCTCTCTCTCTCTCTCTCTCTCTCTCTCTCTCTCTCTCTCTCTCTCTCTCTCTCTCTCTCTCTCTCTCTCTCTCTCTCTCACTTCTACAGGTGTTCTGTAACGTATTGTGCTATATATATGATATGTATATTTTTTTATCTCATGAAAAAAATATGCCCTTAGTGTTCTCGTAAAACAGAATTTCGCCTCCCGAGAAAAGATAGAGAGAGAAATAAATTTAATCCTCTTATTATAAAAGGGACTAACAAGTTTAAACCAGTCGTTGGAATCTTCAGTGAACCAGAGATGTTCCGGGTACAGTGAATTTACATTCCGGGTACAGCGAATGAATTTATTGGTGTAACATATATATATATACCTCCTCTTTTGTAGTATCTGATCAAGTTTTGCTCCGCACTGTGAAATTTGGGATATCCTGAGATTTCATTCAAATGCATTCTGGTCTGACATGAATTGATTGTGTCCTGGCTTCTTTTGTCTTCTCTGTGCCTCGCTGCCGAACTTCTGAGTTCCAGAGATCTTTTATTCCTCCCACCGTTGGACTGTGGAACAGCCATCCCTGAGGATGTCGTGCAGTTGAAACTTCAGGTGCAGTGCATTACTACCTTAATACAATTCTGCTCCTATATTAATAATTTACTTACATTTTTATCTGTTATTAATTTGTTCATTAATTTTTTCTCTTTTAATAAGTGACTTCCTCTTTCTGTATTTCCCTTTACCTTTCTGTTACTTCTTTCAAACGGGCACCATATTCTTTGGAAGCTCTAATTTCAAGTCAGTGGTCCCTGTGGGCTTGTTCCATATAAATACGTTTCAGCTTCTGAATAATAATAATCTAATAATAATAATAATAATAATAATAATAATAATAGATATTAATAATAATAATTCCCTGAAAAGGAATCTGGAAAAACTAGATGCCAAAGTAGCTCCAGGGACTCATGCAGAAGAGTGTGCTGCTAGAAACAGCGCACAGTGTCAAAAGTGATGGACTTCTAAGGAGGCAGGATGCAACCCGGAACCCCACATTATAAAAACCACCTTGTCGAATAGGATGACTGTGATAGACAAAAAAAAAAAAAAAAAGAATAATAATAGTAATAATAATAATAATAATAATTATTATTATTATTATTATTATTATTATTATTATTATTATTATTATTATTTATTCGTATCAGGTTTTTTGGTTTTGGTTTAGTTTTTAATTTTTGCAGTGAAGGCAGCGCGTTTACTTTTTTATTTTTTTAAGGGAGTCAAAACCTTTTTTTTTTGCTTGTGTTTTCCGTTGTCAAGTTGACTTTGCGAATAGTGATTTTAATGGAGAAACAAATCCACAGATTGTATCGGTACAAATACATTTTTAAAAACAAATCTAAACTGATTCTCGAAGAGCTGTCTTTTTAGCTTTATTTTTAAATAAGTAAAGGTGGATTTTGTTTCTCCGTTTTGAAGACTCAAGCTATCTTTGACGTGGTTTTTGGGTGGTTTTATGAAGACACTTTAGGAGTAATCATGATAGGCAGATGGTCGTATGTAGATAAATAACCAGTAAGCCGAATCTCTTAACACTGAGAAGGTTATACTACCCCAGTAGCGCTGTCTGAAAAGATTGAAAGTCTAGGCCTTTGATTATATCTAAGAACCCCAGACTAAATAAAAATAGAATTAATGATGGTGGTAAACTCGTAATGATAATATTTCAACGTTATCATTATCATGATAATCATAATATTATGACATTTCCCAGGGCAGTGTAATATAAAATTTTTGTCAGTTTTTCCTAATATGAAAGCAATGTGAAAGTATCATTTACAGAAGGCAAGAAGTGTGTGATAGATTACTTATAAAATAACCTTCACAGTAATGGGTGTGGCATTTTGAAAGTACTGTTTGTTCGTCAATGTTGTATTAAAGCAATAAGTAGATATTTTATTTCGTCGAACTACGGGGGTAGTTACGTCAGCAGGTGCACTGTAGTCATTACTTAAGGTTCTTTGCAGCGTCCCTTCGGCCTCTAGACTGCAACCCCTTTCATTCCCTTTACTTTTCCTCGTTCATATTTTTCTGTCTCCCATCGTACGTTCCTTAACCCTCTCCTAACAATTGATTCTGAGTGCAACTGCGAGGTTTTCCTCCTGTTCCACTCTTTCAAACACTTTGACTGTCAATTTTCCGTTACAGGGCTGAATGACTTCATACTGTCCCAGCGCTTGCTTGGCCTTTGCCTAAATACTATATTCTATTCTATTCTACCTATAAAAGTTTTTTGTGATCTGGGACGTCTCCTTGGTTTATTGCCTTTAATCTACGTTGTAATGTTGATGTGGTTAGTCGTGGGTATATTAACGAATATATTTCTTAGCAATTTATGGAGATTAAACTTTGCTGTTCATTGTACAGATTGCTATAATTTGCACCCGTGTTTATGCTTTGACTCTTATAAGTTATTTGAAGGAAATTTAGCCAAAGTATTACATCTAAAATGACTCTGATCGAGATTTAGATTTCTTAAGGTTGCGGTGTGATGTTTTTATAAGTATCAGCGGACCCGCTTTTTTCTTTTCTTTCATCATTTGTTAGTTGATTCCACCTGTT
>JANJGK010009069.1:0-2500 GCA_039081455.1 Macrobrachium rosenbergii
GGTTCAATACACGTATGAAGTTGGAGAAAAATCAATACACGTACAGTTACCGGGGTCCAACTTGTACAGTAGGGACTGGAGGTGAAATGGCAGAGGGAAATCAGTGTCATTTTCCCTCTAATGGGAGGATAAATATAGCATAATAATTAAGAATGAAACAGCATTATTGGCCACGCGAGTGCTAACAGTTTATTGACAGTAAGAGACAACGGTAGCCGAAACAGGTGATCATAGAAGGATAGTTAAAAGAATAGAACGCCTCATCATAGCGTGAATCCCATGTGGTTTGATTCGACTTTGTAAAATTTATATAGGCTGTCCAGCATGGCCACTTTAGCCCGTACTGAAGACAGTGATAACAGGGAGTTGGAGTGGTTGAACAGCAGGATAGAATGTGCTTTAGAAAGCGATAACAGGGAGTTGGAGCGGCTGAACAGCAGGATAGAATGTGCTTAAGACAGTGATAACAGGGAGTTGGAGCGGCTGAACAGCAGGACAGAATGTGCTTAAGACAGTGATAACAGGGAGTTGGTGTGGTTGAACAGCAGGATAGAATATGCACTATCCCCCACTGAGAGGAAGTGGAATGTAAGAGTACAGTAATATTATTCATAAAAGTGGGGGTAAAAGTAATTATCAGTCACGTCGAAGCCATAAAAGTAATTATCAGTCACGTCGAAGCCATCACATAGCAACTCCCGCCGTAAACCAAACGCGAATCATCTTTAAGGTCGTTTTGTTAAATCCAGCGTTAACCCTTCCCGACTTCCCTTCCATAGGAGGCGTGAGAAGGGAAGAGAAACAGTCTCCTGTAGTCAGCCTTTAACCCCGCCACCACCCCCTATGAGGAGCGGGTGGGTGGGAGAGATAGAACAGACATTCTCCTAATCTGTTAACAGACTCATCAATATGTATACCGATTTCCGACGCTAAAATCATCATCGCCCATTTCAGCGCTCCAAAATCTCGGATAAACTCGATGTTAACTCGCTGTAGCGTCGAGCATCTCTGGCTGTGTTGGCACTCTAGTGAGAGAATATATGTTATTTCTGAACGCTGAGGTCCTCTGCATAGTACAATAGTGGTTATATGTTTGTTTTTCTATCAATAGTCCTAGGGTTCCTTGGACAACCTACTTGATATTTTCCAAGTTCCCAGTAACCTTTGAACCTGAAGAGCTCATATCCAGATATTTATTATTAACTTCCTTACTATAACATTGTTCAGATCCAATTCCGGTCACCCATAACTCTGGCCACTGAAGAATGTTAAGGCAAAACAAAAAACTTGGGCTTTTGGTATGCTAATTTTAGACCTACTCGACAAGCTCTGTTGTCTTCTGCCAAATTCAGGTTTATACCGACTAGATTTTATATATTCGCAGAGCACTGTGTTAGAATAGCTTGATAATTACAGACACAAAAGCATAAGTTAACACTACGTTGCAAGAGTTACTTTTCCTAATTTATTAAAAACTTCGTTTCATAAAAATATGGAATGTATTTATCTTTTTCGAGCGTTCATACATCTTCCTGCACGGGAATGAACTGTCTTTAGCGTAACTAGTGTAACCGCATCCTTCAAATCAAAGGTAATGTAAGAGATGGCAGAATCTGTAGATCCCGCGAAGTTCCGAATTCTGCTTATTTAAATAAGAGGCTGACGTTAGGCTGGGCGATGTCAAGTACAAACAAGAGGTTTATTGGAATGGGATGGAATATAAAATTTAGGCAAAGGACCATGCATTGGAGCCTGATGTAACTCAGCGCTGGAAGGAAAGTTAAGAGTAATAAGGCTTTTAAAGGCGTAACAGGAAAAAACCTCAGAGCAGTTGCACTATGAAACAATTTCCTAACATAAGGGAACATTCTCAACGGTGTAAATCTTTTATTTCCTATGACGATTTTGAAATCTTAGAGCAAGCTGCTGATGAAACCGCTCTTCCATATCCTCCAGTCGTTAACCATCAAACGTCTGGTTCCATCTTTGAATAGTCATTCTTCTTCCTCCGCCCCTCTTGGACACTCTGTTTTCTTATTCTGAGGCGTTAAGTTGGTTTTAACTTTTATGTTGCCTAATATCTTTATTTTAACATTAATGATTTTTACTGAGTCTTATGTACTGATTTTAATTGTTGTTACTTTTGTATTGCAACCCTGATGACGAAGCCTTGCTTTGAAACGTTGGCTGGAAATAAAGTAGAAATATGCATCGCCTGCGTCCTCCTGTTAGTACTACTGTGTGTGTAGATATATATATATATATATATATATATATATATATATATATATATATATATATATATATATATATATATATATATATATATATATATATATATATATATATATATATATATATATATATATATATATATATAAACTTACAGTCAACTACATCCGTAATTCTACTGAAATCAGCAATTACCTCTTCTTTATATACCTTTCAACGGCTAAACGATATTATATATCTCTTCCAGACATGTTCCTCGTTTTTTTAA
>JANJGK010009069.1:5000-23505 GCA_039081455.1 Macrobrachium rosenbergii
TTCATGCCTGAACATCACCAAGATTAAGGATTTGTTACGCATTTTCAACAACGTTAACACATGCCATGCCATACTTCCCGTAATCCAATTCTAACCATTTGCTTACGAAAGTGGCAGAGATATATATTATTTCTCAACAATGCCTAGCATATTCCAGCCTCCCTTTGGCATTAAAATAACCCCTTTTACCAGAAACCGTCACCTATTTCAGTTTCACGAAATTCCAACACTCGCAAAACAGTTTTGTCAAATACTCTGGTACGCAATAAATGCTTTACGAAATCTGTAAAAGGAATAAAAAGGAAAGACGCAAAAGACGAATGATTTGAGAGGCAGAAGCTATAATGTCTAAAGTTACACTAGAGCAAAGTCTTGTCTATATGAGAGTGGAGTGTCTGACTTTTCAAGACGTGTATGAAAGGAACTGAGTGAAATCTCCTGAAGTGAATCCTCACCTCTCTTGCACGTCGAATGAAAATGTTGCAAGAGCAAGTAATTGAGATGTGAAGTACGAGTGGCCATCAAAAAAAATGGAAATTTAAAGAAATTTAAATTATACCATTGGGAGAAGATGGCAGTTTGGAAACTATGCATAATTTAGGTGATCTAGAGGGAATATATATATTGTGGGATCTTGTAAAAGGTGAACCCGAAAACGTTGGTAACTGAGTGATTTTTCACTGAGAAAGTTCAGATGTACAGATTTTAAAACCTAATACAATAAAAAATACAAGGAGATTTTACTTCCCACTGACATGTCTACAACCCAAAAAAATTTCATTTGCCTTCCAAAATGAAACTCGGCCGCCCTAAAAAAACATGAAGTTATTATAACACGAAAGAAAACGATATCCAGTACTACTTAAGTGAAGATTAAGGATTTATCAAATCTCAAATTTGTTTTGGTTGAAATCTGGGCCGCCCTAATAAATAAAAAAAAAAAAACATGAAGTTATTATAAAACGAAAGAAAAGAATATTCACGACTCCTTAAGTGAAGGTTAAGGATTTATCAATCTCAAATTTGTTTTGGTTGAAATCTGGGATTGGAAAAGCAATAAAACATCATTTAAAATGTTTTGAAAACAAATTTCGAGGCATTATTTACTACACAAACTCACAGTGGAGTTTAAAGTGAATATAAGCTGGCAGCGAGGACTACTACCCGACTCAATCATGAGACACAATACTTTACAGAATAACGTACAGGTTTCATATAAATCGGGGTTTATCTGCTTCGAGCATAAACGCAAACTGTAAATAATTAGCAAATCCAATTACATAGGAGTCAGATATTGCAATGCAATTTATGTGCACTTTCCAAACCATACAACAATTGACGTCCTCTCCCAATATACTGATAATTCTGAAAGACCATTTCCGGATTGCAAAAACTGTTGCAAAATTATAAGGAAGAGCTTGTGCAGAGGTACATCGCAAAACAGGAAAAAATGTACAGATTGCAGTGCTAAAATTAAATTCGTATCGGGAACATCTCTCTAAAGGGAAACATGGCACCACTTTCCAAATTGCATTTCACTTTTTGGAGTCATGTGAAAATTAAAACGCAGTGGATGGAAAACCCGAATGGTTAACCAGATACGGAGGAATCTACTAATCCTTTTACGATAAAAATATAAAAAGAATTCGTGGTGTAAAAAGTCACGCAGGTTTCATTTCATTGCCAATAATCATCTTGATGAAAGCGATGCGGAGGCTTATAAAACGGTTTAGTGGTATGGACACCGTAAATCTGGTATTTAAATGTGACATTTTAAGTGTAGGAAGTTTAGAATTTGTTCAGGTATACTTTGTTCGTTATCACTGTTTCCTCTCTTTATAACCACCAGTGAGTAAGAATCTTTATTATATTAGTACTGCTAAGCATTATACATGTTTATGGCGGTAATCACAAAATAACTGCATGTGGTATGAAGTATCAAAATAATGTGCATTACAGTAATTTTATAATGAGTCAACAACGTGAGTCTTGCGTATAAAAATGCGTCTGTTAAATCGGAATTCCACTAAAATAGCACTTGAAATTACGGATTTTCAGTCATAACGAATGCCTTATTTAGATGAGTACTCTTAATAAGTTATGTGTAATGATTTGAAAATGCGTAAATGCGTAAGCTCAGTTATTTAAACAACGAAACCGACCCCCCCCCCCAATAAAATGCATGGACGACAGCGTATGTGAGACTTTTATGATCACAATGAACGCCGGAGTGTGTAAGTTACGGGTAATGCGAAAAAAATGCGTAAATGCGTAAAATCATTAATTTGGCCCCGAACATAAAGGAGAGAGGATGGTAGCGTATGTTTAAAAAACAGAAGATTACGACAACGTAGAAGTAAATAATATTAACAATAAAATAATATTAACAATAAAATAATGAAAACAGCATTGAGAGAATATCTCTGTTTTCCTGCTAAGCAAAATACTTAAAAATATTGCAATGCCAAATTTCAAGAATTTTTTAAAGCTACAAAAACAGAGTTATTCCCAAAAGAAATATTAACACTCACCAAAGCTCCATCCGAAAACAGCCAGAACCAAAATTCTTCAGCCAGCTTCATCCAAGCTCCTCTTGACTGTCACATCAAAAATCTTCAAATATAGGTAAACATTCTGAAGATTGTAATTTCCACTTCACCAGAATTCAATAGTTTCTCATCTTAAGGAAACGTCCACGCTTCTAGGAGGGAACTATCTCCCTGGCCTTTATCACTTCCCTTGAGCCACTGCAATGCATTCCTGTCCCAAATTACGTCTTCTTTCGGCTGATACCTCGCTTTCATTGTGTCTCGAAGCGCTGTGAAATTCGCCATCATCATTACTTGAGTCACTGGATCCTTCTACCGCTTTCGCAGCCTTTTATGGTGTCATCGTAATGGCCTTCTTCAATCTCGAGGCTCTCACGTCAAAATATTGCCTCGCCACCAGTTGACACCATCTTAGCCTCCGATTTTTCACAAGAAAAGAGTAAATAATAAAATAGGTCAAAATTTAATACATAAGCAATGTACAAGTCAAAGCGCTTAACAGACTAACGAGCTGTTTAAACTGTGGCGGCTGAGTGGAATACCTTGCCGCGCGTCCTTGCCTCGCATCTTGATCGTTATTGGCCGAGAGCTCTGCCACGCCCCGTTTTCGACCAATCAACGCTTAGTCATTTTTATCCGTTGAAATGAGTCTCGTTCAGCCAGCACCTGTCAACAAAGGCGACTAAATTATTGTGTTTTTGAGGACCCTGAACCTTATGTACAATTAAAAAGTTCGAAAGCATTTTAACATGACTTTATGTAGTTATCTTAATTTTGTCTTAAATGACGTTTTAGTTCCTTTACTTTAGGGAGGACCTCTTAAAGGAAGAGATTATTTTTAAGATAACCAAGAGCTTGGATTTTCAGAATTGAGGTTCTCACCTCTTGACTGTAAAAGCCTGCAAATGGAAGAGAAAAGTTTGAGCTCTTGTTATGAATGGATGAGAAGTGAGTTATTGTCCGTCCCTGGAAACAAGATGTTTAGACTGTTAACGTGAACGATGAAACAAAACGGTGTTTGAGTAGTTTGAATAAACTTGAAGCTGATAGTTAAATGGCAGGAGAGAGTTAGTAGAAAATACATGTCAAAGCATATGTATATATAAATATAAATATATATATATATATATATATATATATATATATATATATATATATATATATATATTTACACACATATACATATATATATATATATGCATATATATTTACACACACACACACACACACACACACACACACACATATATATATATATATATATATATATATATATATATATATATATATATATATATATCATCAAAAACTACACATATACGCGAGGTACATTGATGATATCTTCATCACAATGAAAGACAAAAACGAAGCCGTAAAATTCACCCCAGAACTTAAGAATAATTCCTCCTTCAATTTTACGGTCGAGTTTAGCAGAGAGAAAACTCTGCCTTCCTTGGACATCCTCGTAACCCAACAAGGGAAACGGTTTGACACCGAAGTCTACACGAAGACGACCAACGCTGGGGGGTGTCTCAATGCAAGTGGGGAGTGCGTCCCATTTGTCTACAAGCGGTCGGTGGTTGATGCCTAGGTCAAGAGACCTGTAACCCACTGCTCCACGTGGCGGGAGACATCTGGAAATCGAGCGAGTCCAGCAACTCCTGACCAACAATTTTTTAAATTTTTAAAAATTAAAGCTTTTTTTTTTTACAAATACCATGAAAATTAAAAAAAAAATAATTTTCATGGTATTTGTAAAAGAAAAAGCTTGAATTTCTAAAATTTTAAAAGTTTCTGTGGTATATTCGTGATTTTTTTTGTGTATTTATAGTCAATGTGTAATTTATCTAGCCTTGAAGATACTTCATTTGGTGTGAAACGTTGGCAAATATATTAATATATATATATATATATATATATATATATATATATATATATATATATATATATATATATATATATATATATATATATATATATATGTATATATATATATATATATATATATATATATATACATATAAATATATATATACTCGTATATGTGTGTGTGTGTGTATGCGCGCGCTTCTACCTATAACCACCCCTCTGTACAGACCTTACGCAACATCAAGGCAAATGAAAAACTATTATTGACTACTGTTACTTCATACAACTCTTGCGAAAAAGTTTCTAAATCATCCTTTCTTAAAAAGAGAGAAAAACTTTAATAGTTGATATTACTAGTAATACCTTAGGCTTTACTTTAACCTCATTGTACTCTCCTGAAAAAACTAGACGCCACATTGCAGCAAAAATACCTCTGCAAGGCCTGTGAGGAAATCCATTAAAATTTCAAGAACTGCTGGGGTGGTTCGTTGTTTACAACCCGACCTGCAGGAGCCTTCACCCAATAAGCCTTGCTTTATAGCTCATAATGTGACCGTAACTGATATAAGGACTCAAGTTATACAATGAAATTACTGGAGGTTCTAAAATTAAATTTTCTCGGAGGCTTCATATTGCTAGATGCTCTGGATAACAGAGATTGCCCTGGTAGGCTGCGCTTACATGCCTGTGCGTCTGTACGTTAAATACCATGAGTTCATTCCTACGAGTATATATATATATATATATATATATATATATATATATATATATATATATATATATATATATATATATATATATATGTATACAAACATACATACATATATATATATAGTGTGCGTGTGTATATATATGTACGTATACATACGCACACACACATATATATATATTATATATAAAGTCTCTTAAAAAATAGGAAAATAAAAAATGGATTAAATAAAAGGCATCCAACATATACAGAAGATATTAAAAAATCTACTTAAAGGAAACGAAGAAAATAAACACGGGAAAATAAATAAAGGGAAGAAAAAATCGAGACTTTGTAGAAGTGACCTTTTTTTTTTTTTCCTACTATCTGACCCACTCGCATGTTTATGTCGGGTAGTTATTGGCCAATTGAGATTAGGAGACTCAAAGGGATATCCTACAGGATACCACATTGGAAAAAGGAATCCTCATAGGGTAAGGACGGCGAGGGACAAGGAGAGATATTGTTGTTAGGGAACAGAAGAAAAATGAAATGAAGATTTCATGTAAAAATGGATTGCTTGACTTTTTAGGAATATTCAGTAGCCTTGTGCTAAATGCTTATTGTTAACCTAAAAACATTTCTCCTTGTACTTTAATAATTTACTTACAGCTTCATCTGTTTATTTATTAATTTGTTAATCTATTTTTTTATTAATTGATCACTTCATTCTTCATCCTCTTAATAATAATAATAATAATAATAATAATAATAATAATAATAATAATAATAATAATAATAATAATAATAATAATATCTTCGCCCGGGTTATTTGGTAAGCAATTTAGTATAACCTCAAGTACCATTTTCTTCAATTTGTCACCCCCTGCCCACCATAGTTAATCCTGCAGTCTAATTTCGGCTACCAAAAACTTCCGTTCTTTGCTATCATTGTTTTCTATCATTCTCGCCACATTTTTCCGAGCCACCAAATTTCATTTATCTTTATGGCAAATGAAGATTGCTTTTTTCGCCCAAACCCGGTGGTTGGCTTTACATATGTCAATTAAGTCGTGCCTTCTGGCTCCAGATAAAGGACCTTAGTCTTACGGTAGCGTCACTTCAAGGTCATTTTTTCCGTTACCCCGACATTAACGTCTGTCGGAATGTCAATGAAGAATTCGGTATCTTCTGCGCCGGGTAAAGTCTTGCATTTATGCTTTCGAGCGCAGGCGCGGTCTTGCGCGCATGTACAAAGGCATCTTTCTGTTCTTCGCTTCTTTGCGAAAGCACTTGCTTTGTGTGTTTTGTAATGACTTTCATTGTCAATTCTGTATAAGACATTTGTATATAAACGTTTATATCATATTTCATTTTCACCCTTAGCAGTAGAAAGTAAAATTAAATAGAAAATGTTATGAATATCATGAGCATATTTTTTATAGGACAAAATAAGATCGGAAAAAGTAAAACGTTCCAAAAATAATCCTGATGTTAAAATTCCTAAAGAAACGTTTTTAATAAAATACAAATTCAATGGAATATTTACTTCAATGAAAAGTTATGGATGTAATGAGCGTTCCACATAAAAATGTTGCGAATATTTAAATAGGCAAAATGAACTTTAACTCATATATCTGGACGGAACGTATGATGTGGGGTAAGGACTTGCTGTTTCGATTTTCCATTGTATTACAGACATTTTATTGCTATTGGTACAGTAGTCATCAGAAGTAACTATAAGAATTAAAAAGTAAACAATGAGCCGAAGTTTCTTCGGCGCAACCGAGTTTTCTGTACAGCGTATAATGCTGTGTGAAACTCTCAGTCACGGCCCATTAAACTCTTAGAAGCGACCCATGAAACTTTCAGCCACGGTCCGGTGGTGGCCTGTGTTGTTGGTCCTATATCGGTGCCAGACGCAAGATCACGGCTAACTTTAGCCTTAAATAAAAACTACAGAGGCCAGAGGGCTGCAATTTGGGTATTGGATGACTGGAGGGTGGATGATCAACATAGCAATTTGCAGCCCTCTAGCCTCAATAGTTTTTAAGATCTAGGGGCGGACAGAAAAAGTACGGACGGACAAACAAATCTCAGTAGTTTTCTTTTACAGAACACTAAAAAGTCGGTCACGATTCACTCCTCATTTATATTACAGTGTTGTTGACTGTATCAATAAAAAAAAATCAATCAAAACAGACCATAACTTAATAAAAAATAATAATAAAAATTAAATAAACAAAAATGAAGCTTTATCCGCGGCCTCCTCCACTTGCATCCGAAAGTAGGCAGCGTCCCATGGTGCCTCGGAATTTCCAATATGAAAAATTTTATGTCTTCTGCTTAGAATATTGAAACCCTCGTGAGTTAATCAAATATGAAAAGGGAACTAAAGTATGTGTAAATCCTGGGTCGAGGACAAGTATTGGAAAGGTGGGGTTGTTTTTTTTTTTTTTTGTCATTTGCTGCCAAATAATGTAGGCGGTTAAGTTTTGTGAAGGCTTTGGTGTTTATCAAATATCAATATAAAAAAAATGAGGTTAAATCGAGACATTAGAAGAGTTATGGTAAAATGCGATTTTATCATTTTCATCATTTGTTATAGGATTCAGGGAGAGAAGAGAGGTGGGTGACTGAAAGGGGAGTGATTGAAAGCAGGTAAGTGAATGATTATGACTGTTTGTTGCATTCTTGCTGAATTTATAACTTAGACGTGTATAGATTGTTGCCTCACTTTAAGGCATTTCCCAGTTCTCTCCAACATTTAGATAGTATGTAAATATCTTTCTACATATCTATCTATCTATCTATCTATCTATTATTTTTTCAAGAGAATTTTTTTTAACTATCAACTTCATTATCTCTCATCTTATTGTAGTGGGTTTGTAGACGGACCGATCAAGCTTTATAGCAAACATACATTTTGTTTAAAAAGTTTCACTGCATGATAAATGACGTCATTCCTGAATTACTTACAGAATTGGAATGGATTATAAAATTTAGGCCACAGGCCAAGCATTAGGAACTAAAAGGTCATTCAGTGTCTGAAAGGGAAATTTAGAGTAAAAATGTTTGAGAGGTGTAACAGGAGGAATAAAACCTCGCAGTTGCACTATGAAACAAGTGTTGGGAGAAAGAGACTATGAACGGAGGTACAGCAAAGGGAATGAAAGGGGTTGCAGCTAGGGGCCGAAGGGACGCTGCAAAGAGCCTTAAGTAAAGCCTACAGTGCACAGCGTGAGGTGCACTGAAGGCGCTACCCTCCTGCGGGACACATCCCACTGAGCTGTATTGGTCACCGGGAATGATTTTGCCTTCTGAGGAAAAGTGAAAGGGAGCATTTTCGAAAACAAATGTAAACAATCGAGGAACCAGAGTTTTTAAAGAATAGAGGCCAACCATTTCTTTATCAGGACCGCATCGTCGTTCTCGTGGCCGGATATTGGTCAGCTGAGGCTAAATGGATCAAGTTCGACCTCCAAAGGCAGGGTGGATTAAGAGTATGGACTGAAAGGAAGGATTTAAGGGGAGAATAATCCAAGGAGAAATGGAAAGAAGAGGAAGAGGGTGTGTACGTGGAGGACCCAAAGAAGGAATAAAAATAGGAAGGATAAAAAACAACAAAACTTTGATGTACATTGACCCAGTGTAAGTATTGTAAGTTTAGCATAGTATATCTGGCCCAGACAAACTAACTGTATCCTATCAATGAATACCATTCAACCATATATTTACTTATGATTTGTATCCTATCAGTGAATGTCATTCATCCATATATTTACTGATGATTTGTATCCTATCAGCGAACATCGTGCATCCATACGTTTAATTACTGTATCCTATCAGTGAATATCATTCATCCATAAGTTTCCTTATTATTTGTATCCTCTCAGTGAATATCATTCATCTATATGCTTACTTATTATTTGTATCCTCTCAGTGAATGTCATTCATCTATAGGCTTACTGATTATTTGTATCCTCTCAGTGAATATCATTCATCCATATGTTTACTTTTATTTGTATCCTATCAGTGAATATCATTCATCCATATGTTTACACATCATTTGAACCCTATTAGTGAATATAATTCATCCATATATTTACTTCTTTTAAAACTGGATTTGCTGGGCTGGGGTACGAGTCCTGACATTAGGATTGCTGCATTAATCATTGCTACATTAAATTTCATGACAGAACTGAGTGTTTGTGAAGTGTGTGGTCGCATAAATGCACCCCCGTAACCCACCCCCCCTCCCCATCAGTCCATCTCATCCGACTTGACACGTCATCAGAGATTCATAATTTCCTGGTTAAGTTTGCATGGAAAACAATTAAGCGTGATAAATATTCCACGGACCTCGTACAAGAAGGGCCTCGCGTCACATCTCTCCAGAGAGAGAGAGAGAGAGAGAGAGAGAGAGAGAGAGAGAGAGAGAGAGAGACTTGTTTGTAGCAATCAGTTAACTAATGCACATTCAACACCCGGAAGCCACTTCTTTCATTTTTATACTATTTTATTTATTTGTTTATTTTTCATTTATAAATTTATTTATTTATTCATTCAGCTGCTGTGTTTACGGAATCATTTCTTGTGACATTTGCCTACTTCTTGAATATGGCGACGACATTTCACCTTTGTATTTGTGAATTAAAATCTTCCATTACAATCCCTTCATTTTTCTGACGGCCCTACGTTATGCCTTACATACTCATCGTCCGTTCTCAAATTCTATGCTTTCCTTCAACTTTTGATCTTCTTTAGACTTTGTTCTCTTAAGTACCTACTTTTACCTACGCTTCAATTATGCTAAAAGAGATTCCTCTTTGGCAACGAATCCCGAGTGACTTTCCTCATGTATCAAGCCTATCTCCAGATATTATCTCACTGGGGTAAGTTACTCAAGTTACAAGCTTCCCAGACCCTTTTCTATTCGTAAACCCTTCTTTAGAAAGTTTCAAATCTGTTTGAAAAGTGAAATCATGCAGATTTTCATGAATGGTAAATGTTCGTTTGTTTAAGAAATATTTCATCTCTGCGGTAGCTTTCCCTTTTATCCAGGTATTACTGTGCTGGATGTCCCTTTTATTCAGGTATTACTGTGATGACTTTCCTCTTTATCCAGGTATTACTGTGCTGGATGTCCGTTTTAACCAGGTATTACTGTGCTGTCTGTCCCTTTTATCCATGTGTTACTGTGGTGACTGTCCCATTTATCCAGATATTATTGTGGTGACTGAAAATTATTTTCAATTATATATTTCTATGATTTCGATTACATGAAATGAGGTACGATTAACCGTAAGGTTTATTTACCACATAAGTTACAAAAGGGAAGGGGGAAGGGAGAGGGGGAAGGGGAAGGGGAATGAGGTGCTGATCTGAACCTACCCTATGATATAAAATGGGTCAAATGATGGCCACGCGCCCAAATTTTGTCTAGATCGGTCAAGCGGTTACCACATAAGTAACAAACGGAAGGGTGAAGTGGGGAGGGGGGATGGGGGATGGGGAAGGGGGTACGGGTTTGAAACCTACCCTAAGATATAAGTTGGGTCAAATGATGGCCACATGCCAAATTTTGTCTAGATCGGTCAAGCGGTGCGGATTTCTATAGAGCACAAAGTTGCATATATACAAAGTTACATACATACATATATACAAAGTTACATACATACATACAAACATACAAACAGTCACTTTTATATATGAGAATATACACAAGCATGAACTCACACAAATTCCGCAGCTACGCCCATCTTCGAACAGCGGAATCGGTGCCACTACCGATGAATGGAGCATTCCTGTGGAAGAAGAGATAGGATGTTAACATTTAGGAAAAAGGATAATTAAATTAAAAAAAAAAATATTCCGTTGAGTATCTGAGAAGAGTCTTTGAATCTTAGTAAGAAACAAGAGCGAATCAAATCTCACAGAACGTCAAAAGAATCACGTCTACTTCAAGACGTGACAACCAAACTACATAAACTGGCATACGAGAGAGGAAACGCGGCAACGCTAAATAAAAATAAATAAAAAAAGAATCGCAAGGGAACGCCCTATCTATAAGACCACGTCTCCGACCGGAGCAGAAGAAACACAGCGCACAGAACGAACACAAAATCACCAGATGAATACTCCGTGATAAAGGAGCAGTCAAAGAAAAAAGGGACTTCAGCCGCATCCCGCATTCGAAATCAGGCCCCGGTGCCGTCAAGGCTTACAGTAGCATCTCCGGCGCGAGAAAGATTTCCACGTAAATTCGCCGAGAATATTGAAGGGGCTTCTGGGTTAATCAAATATGAAGAATAGCGGCGTTACTCCGTGAGATGGGAAAGGTAGGGATTGTTATTTTATTCCTCTTTTCTTTTTAAAAGCGGGGGACTGAAGGCATCGAGGAATTAAATTGACAGAAAGGCTGCAAGGCAGTTCAATGGGTTTTACTCTGGGTTTTGCGATAAGAAAAAACTTACTTTAGATAGACATCTGTAATTCGATGTTTTTCTATAAAGTGGCACTGTGATGTGATAAAAATTCATATATAGGCTATATATGTGTGCGTGTATGTGTGTATATATATATACACACACAAACATACACATACATACATACATACATACATATATATATATATATATATATATATATATATATATATATATATATATATATATATATATATATATATATATATATATATATCAGTATATATATATGTGTGTGTGCGTGCGCGTGTGTTCATCTCCACTTCACATATTCCTGTAAAATTTATTTGCTTTTTCCTAGTTTTTTTTTTTTTACTTTTCCCTGGAAAATTAAATCATTCCCTAACAAAAAGTTTCTTGCCAAATACATATCTCAAAATTTATTTATATATAAGGTAAACACTCCACTATCTATTCATTTATCTAGCTATACAATGAAGCAAAATGCTGAAACCTGACTACTTTCATGCCACCGGAATATTTAGCGTTTCTGTAAATCCTCGATACGCCGCGGAACGTTCCTTTGAGGGTGGAAATATTTAGTGGGCCGGGGGGCTGGAAGCCCTTTAAAACAACATATTGAGTTTCCAGGTAGATCCTCGCTAACTTTTGATCAAATATTTACCCTCTGCATGTACCCCCAGTTCAGGGTGATTTTACTCAATCGACCTCGAAGAATATACCCTTCTCAGTTTTTCTACAATATACCTCTCAGTTATATTTGTCACTCTTTTTTCTGCTGGTATCACAAATATTATCCGCGTTTCTAATGGTAAGGGTAATCTAGCCGACAAATTAATTGTAATGTTCAAAAATATTTTTTTAATATTTCTACGTTTGACACCTTACGTGATTTCTGTTTTCCAATAGTAACAATTATGAATTATTTTTTATTTTTCATCATGAATGAAAAATCCCCCCCCCCCCCCACAAAGTTTAGTAACGATTAAATATTTCAACATGTCTATTGAAGCCGTATTTTTTTGTATAGTTGGTAAAATTACAAAAATAATGTAGATTCTGGAAATAATTCCTCTCCGATTGTTTTGTCGTTAGGAAGATGAGTTTATTATTATTTTTTTTTCTTTTTGTCTAGCAATGTTGAGGGAGAACATTTCAGTGTCACTTAGCATTCTGCTTATGTAAATAGCTCCCATGATCTCCGGAACATACACATTCCATTTGTTCCATTGTTTTGCGTTCCTCCGTTCCATTATGCAAAAGTTAAAGCCCATCTCCCGGCTCGCGTCTGCATCTTTCCTGATTTCTGTGGGACATGATAACTTTATGGCAAATATTTTTTCCAGAGTGAACGTACTTTCTCTCTCTCTCTCTCTCTCTCTCTCTCTCTCTCTCTCTCTCTCTCTCTCTCTCTCTCTCTCTCTCTCGGAACGACTCTGACAATAAATTTCCATTAATACATCACACTTCTTTTCGAGTTACATGCATCTCTCTCTCTCTCTCTCTCTCTCTCTCTCTCTCTCTCTCTCTCTCTCTCTCTCTCTCTCTCTCTCTCTCTCTTTTACACATACAATCAAACACACATACACACATTCCTAGGAACACTTGTGATACCAGCAGATATGCTCTGCTGCTTAAGCTTATTCTCTCTCTCTCTCTCTCTCTCTCTCTCTCTCTCTCTCTCTCTCTCTCTCTCTCTCTCTCTCTCTCTCTCTCTCTCTTACACATACACGCACACACGCACGCACACATTTACAAGTCAACTAACATATCGAAATCTTGATCATATATATTCATTCGTTTATACTTCACGATAACCCCACATTTATTACATCTGTTTTTCTCTTACAATGGCACACACTTAGCCTTGGGAAAGGTCTAACAAGCAATAAAGATTAAGGGCCATTTTCTCCGACAGAGATATATACTTCTTTTATCTTCATTACTATCGTTTAGAGCGTTGGCAAAAAAAAAATACATGAATGCTAGTTATTAGTAAAACTATCTACCCCTTTACCTTGCTATACACTTATTACTAGATTAATTCCATCTATCAATAAATAAGTTTATTTATCACCTGAATGATGTCTAATGCAACTCTCTGCTGGGGTTTATAAAATATATCGTGACAATTCTCAATAAAGGTGAACAAACCTTTGATTTAAGTTTTTGAATGCAACATGACCATCTTAAAATTAAAAAATAACTAAAAAAAATTGTTTATGGTGCAACAACAGTAACTGGCTACATTAAAATTCATCAGATTATCATATTAACATCCAAGATGAGCAACGCAAAGGAAATATATATAAAATAAACAGCAAAGTAAAAGTTTAATTCATACTCTTCATACATGAACCCGTGACCTTATTCGTGCATAGACTAATATTGTACTCGTGCATTTGAATGCTCTCTCGAATAATTTTGAGTCAAGGTTCATTAGCTGAAATTCCCGCAAGGTTTTCCAAGAGCGTCTGGGGGTACGCACACCCACGCCACTCACACATACACTATGTTTACATATGTGTATATGTATATATATCTATGTATGTATGTATATATATATATCATAAATGATGCTGCGTCGCCTCTCTCGCATCCTGAATTTATTATGAAATTAACTTTAGCAGTAGCAAAACAAGGGGGGTGGATTCCCGCACGGAAGCGTCAGGCATTAAAGATGTTATCGTCTTAAGCCAGCCGACGGAAAGAGGGGTGGAATTTTCAACTGATAGGACTCATAAGGGAGAAGACTTTTACCAATTAGTTCTTAGGCATACTTCCCTTTAAACCTACTGTAATTTCCTGTAACCTATGTACTGCGAGTCTTTGTCATTTCCAGACGGCACCAGCGACCCGATGCCCAACATATTATTACGTGGGTGGCAGCTTAATTACCTAATTAATTAAATGATTGCTACCTTGCATGCACCGGGACCCACGTAACCTGCCAATTAAGGCCAACAAAACTAAAATGACATACACACACATACACACACACACACACACACACACACATATATATATATATATATATATATATATATATATAATATATATATATATATATATATATATATATATATATATATATAATATATATATATATATATATATATATATATATACTGATCATCTTTAAGGAAATATTTTTACTCAATAAATTTTTCTTTCTATAGTGATATTATGGCTTTATAATCTTCAAATGAATTTTAAAAACGCTTCGAGTAGCCAAAATAAGAAAATGGAAAAACTGTTCTTTTATTTTATTTTACTGCATCGAAAAAAGAGAAAAAGAAAATGGAAAAACTGTTCTTTTATTTTACTTTACTGTTTCGAAAAAAGAGAAAAAGAATCTGAAAAGTAGCGTTTGGTATTTGTTCTTGCGAAACGTGGAGCACAGTAAAGAAGTATTCCCTTTAACATGAACGCCACATTGTCAATTATCAAATTCCTAAAAGGCCTAAGAAATGTATAAGAAACAACTTTCAATAAATGCTTAGAAAGTATGACTAAACAAATGAACTGCTGTAAATAAACTACGGAACAGATAAAATACGAATGGAAAAAAAAACAAACTCAACTATATCTGACTACAAACGATAGAGATAAAAAAAAAAAAAAAGCACCACACACAATATAATGAGCAAACTTTCTGCTCCAGATTTTAGTGAGAGTAAACGACTCCTCACTGTGAAAAGTTATAAGACCGAAGGTGGTGATATCTCCCAAAACATTCAGAAAGTTATCGTGATAGTCTTGTTTTTTTTTTTTTTTTTTTTTTTTTTTTTTTTTTTTTTTTTTTTTACCCACAGCAGCCTGGCTGTTCCGAAGATCGTAACGTGTCGTTCGCCACTAACGCCGGGCTCAGAACTTTCCCAAAAACACTTTGAAAAAAAATCCTGTAGTTTTGACAGCGTTTTAGGGAGAGTTTTATTCCTTTTCTGATCTTGCTGAAATATGTCTTGTATACAGGTCTGTCAGTTTGAAATCGGTTCATTTTGTTGATTTGTAATTTTTTTAATAATCATTATAATTATGTTTCTATTCTGTCATTATTTGATGTTACTTTTCTGACACTATCAATATTGTTTCGTATAATGGTTAGTCAATAAATCAGTTAATCTTGGCACCAATAGCAATTACTTAAACTGAATATATCCTACACTATCATTCTATATGTTCGGCTTCTCCATCTTTCTGTTCTTAATGAGAATATTTTATTCCACTTCAAAGATATTTGGTGATGTTGAGCCCAGCAATGGTACACTGTATCCTCACACCCTTTACTGAAACTGTGGGACGAGCTTAGGCGCCTTGTATTAGCGGCAACGTGTGTGAGAATCCCCGCATATTTAAAACGCATTGGACACTCTTATGCTAATTTATACCTTCTTGTATATTCAATACTTTCTTGTATACCCCACATATTTCAATGGAAAATAGCTATTCTTTAACTAATGCAAGATGCTTTTTATCTTCCATACAAAACACATCGGTAAGATTGCAAGTTTGTATTAGTGAAATAATAGTTATTCCCAATAAAATATCTGGAGGTATATAGAAGTCATAAATTAAAGTATAAGTGTCCATTGCATTTTAAATATACAAGGATTCTCACACATTGCCGCTTGTACAAGACGCCTAAGCTCGACCGTCAATTTCATTAACGGTTATAGGAATTTGTGTAGCAATAATGGGTTCAAAATAACCAAATATCTTGAGATTTACAAAATAATTTTCTAAGAACAGAAAGACGCAGGAGTAAGACGTATAAAATAATGACTATTGAAAGATAATGGTTGGAGGAATTTGTGTACCAATACTGGATTCAAAGTCACCAAATATCTTGAGATTTAAGATGAACTACTCTTTCTAAGAACAGATAAATGCAGGGGTCAGACGTATAAAGCAATGACTATTGTAAGATAATGGTTAGAGAAATTTGTGTACCAACACTGGATTCAAAATCACCAAATTTTTTTATATATTAAGATAAAATATTTCTGTTAAGAACAGAAAGATGAAGGAGTACGACTTACAAAGTAATGGGTATTGTAACATGATGGCTAGAGGAATTCAACACGGGGTTCAAAATCTCCGAATACCTTGAGATAAAGATACAAAATTCTTGCTAAGAACAGAAAGATAGCCATCGATTTCTTAACACGACGAGAAATACAAACACAATTGTTGTTCGAAGCTAAAGTTACAAAACCTCTGACTTCCTCACGCAAATTATTGCATTTCATTCGGCCACCGCTTTCATATTTCAATTGGCCCTGATTCTTTTTCTTCTCTTTTTTTTTATCTTTTCCTAAATGCTCGAATAAACATGAGACACAATTAAAACTTTCTTCGGCCCCGCGAGTCAGTTACCGAAAACTTTCCTTTCCCGAAGTTTCTTTTTTGCTGGATTTTCTTTCTTTACTCTTCTTCTTTTTTTTCCATTAATGTATCCTCCATGCCATATATATTTCTGGATACTATTTTCCTTCTCTTTTTTTATATAGAAATATCTTGTTAAAAATCATACTTGTTAGAATGATTAGTTTTTGTGCCCTTTATATAATTGTTTTTTATTATTATTGATATGTTATCGGTAGGTGTTAACGTACAAATAACTGTAAAAGTAACATGAAAACAGTGGCACAAATCGCAACAAGAACAAACGCAAATAATACGATCCTCATATTTCAGTACTGTGTTCAAAGTTGACGTTTTTATGACCATATCACTCTGTTCTGAGTAGATATAAAATGTCGCTGTGTTCTCAAATAATTCTGTCTCGGGAAATTGCGGCCGTCACGTACATACAAAACTACAAATGATAATGTTCTGTCACCCTTACTTTTCTAGCTAGATATTTTGTGGAATTATGAACAGGTACGGGAGGTGAAATATTTATACATTTCCCGGAAAATCATTGCGTAATCTTTCCTATGAGAGCGTCAGTTATTTTACGGTGGTATAATTCACCCTTAGGCTAAAATAGCTCTTTTCATTTATTATCTTGTGTTAGTTTACCATAGGGACGTGATTTAAAGTAGTGTTACCTCTGCAGTCAAGCTTGAGGTGAATAAAGGAATTCTGATAATACAGAAGTAGATATTTTTCCTTGAAAATTATATTCTCATTATTTTTTTCATAAAATTCTTCAGTAAGGAAAAAAAACATTGTTCTTGCTAGACGTAGCCCGAGTTTGCGAATAAAGCAAGCTAACTGCTTTCCAAACTATTTTTCAATCTTTTGTTCTTGCTAGACGTAGCCGGAGTTAACTTCGAACAAAACAAGCTAACTCCTTTCCAAACTAATTTTTCAATCTTTTACTGTTTCTTCTAACTACATGAGCGAGTTACTGTAAAGAGATAATGCACTGAATCATAGTTACACTAGTGCAAAAATATATACCAACGTTTATGTAAATGAAACTCAGACGATAAAAACAGGTAAGAATTAACGATAACCGTTTGTTTAATGGCCCCTTCGCCTCTACCGTGAAAAGAACGAAAAACAAAAATCCGGTCATTTCTGGCCTGAAGTACAAAACTGGACATGGGACCCCGCTGCTGGCCAAGAAGAGAAACAACAGCTAAGAAGCCGGTTAATTATGATTCTCTTGGACACCAATAGATGAGATTAGCTTGCACATTTTGGCAATAGGTGAGGCAGTGATTAGATATATGCATAAGTTGGCACTGTCACTGGACGTGTTAATCTCATTCTGTCTACAACAACTCTGAAGTAAATTTGCACATTATTTACAAAGTAAAGTCATTTACTCTTAATGTGAATATATATTCTGTGTTATAACGGTCTTTCCCGTCTGACGTACGTGAGGTTCTTATTGAGAGGACATGAAGTTTTATCAGACCCCAGAATACATGGAACATTCATTGCATGTTAAAATATGTGCAGGAGAATTATTCATACAGAATTTTACCTGCAGC
>JANJGK010009071.1:0-2500 GCA_039081455.1 Macrobrachium rosenbergii
CCCAATCTTTTACCCACCCCTTTACCCATCCTCACTAATTTCTCCCTTTTTTCTCCTTATTGCTGTTATTTTTCGTTTCCTTCCGTCCACTTTACTTTTCCTCTTCGTTAATATATCTTCCTCATCAATCCCTTTTTTTTTTTATCCCGTGTTACCGTTCCTCTCTCTCTCTCTCTCTCTCTCTCTCTCTCTCTCTCTCTCTCTCTCTCTCTCTCTCTCTCTCTCTCTCTACTGTGCCTGGACCATCACTTCAAGTATCTCTCTCATCAATCCGATTTTTTTCTCCTGCTTTACCGTTCTTCATCCCCTCCGCCCCCTCCTTTTCTCTCTTTTTCTCTCACTATCTATTTTTCTGTATTTTCTTTTTTTGTCTATTTTCTTTTTTCTTTATTTTCTTTTTTCTATTTTATTTTTTTTCTGTTTGCTTTCTTCTCTATTTTATTTTTTCTCCTTTTTCTTTTTGCTTTTTTCTCTATTTACTTTTTCTTTACTTTTTTCTTTTTATTTTCTCTTTTCTTTTTTCTCTCTTTCCTCTATTCTTTTTTCTATTTCATTTTCTCTATTTGTTTTTTACTCTTATTTTTTGTCTGTTTTTTCTCTCTGTTTGCTTTTTTTGCCTATTTTCTTTTTTCTTTATTTACTTTTTTCTCTTTATTTCTTCTCTTTTCTTTTTCTCTCTATTTTCTTCCTCCTGTGCCTGGACCACCACCACCACCACCACCACTTCAGGTTTCCCTTCGGCGCTCGAGCAGCACCTTCAGGGGCCATTAAACGGCGAGATGAGGTGGAGGATGAGCCGTTCGGCGGCAAGATACTGCAAATAATGAGCCACTATTGTTTGGAGGTTGAGTACTAATTACTGACGATGCTTGTTAGACGCCCCACTCACACACTCGAGTCTCAAAGCTCGCCCGAGTGGGTGTGTGTGTGTGTGTTTGTGTGTGTGTCGTAGTGTCGGTCGTCCTCCAGATTGCTTTAGTCGGAGAGAGAGAGAGAAAGAGAGAGAGAGAGAGAGAGAGAGAGAGAGAGAGAGAGAGAGAGAGAGAGAGAGAGAGAGAGAGAGAGAGAGTGCTTGTGGTGAAATTGGATTTGTAAATACTTGTTGGTTTTTTTTACACGCATACACACGTCAGTTCATCGAAGTATGGACGATGAGAGAGAGAGAGAGAGAGAGAGAGAGAGAGAGAGAGAGAGAGAGAGAGAGAGAGAGAGAGAGCTCTTGTGGTAAAATTGGATATTTTAATATTTCTTGGTTTCATTTGCACGCATACACACGTCAGTTCTTCGAAAAATTTACGATGGTATTGAGAGAGAGAGAGAGAGAGAGAGAGACGTGCATGGGGCTAACGTGCTAGACAATGGTGGTCATTTCGAAACGGTTTCGGCTGTAATGATATTCGTGTAATGCCTCTGACTTAGTATAATACTGAGTTTGAGGTAGTTTTTTTTTTCCTCTGTCAGCATATTCAAGAAGAAATATATTGGCACCAATCTAAAAGCATGTGTTATTTTACCACGCTTTTATTGTATTCATGTTTTATCGAATGAATGAATGAGAATTTTTTTTTTTTCTGAATTGTTTGCGTTAAACAGTTTCTTTTAGAATGACATTTTTTTCTTGTCAAGAACTGAACGGACAATAAGGGATGATTTACTATGCAACTGAGCAGTGTAATGCTTAAGTAACACCTTTAGGCCTAAGAAGATTGTGGAAAAATCGAGAAGTTTAACTACATTACAGATATTTCTTAATTTGTATATAATAAAATGTTTTGTTTGTTTATTTCTATATAAATATGCATAAGGGAAAGTTGGGTGTAATTTTTACATAAGAATAAGTTAAACCAGTTCGTATATACTTATTCAGAATGTTAAATTATTTAAACCCAATAGAAAATATTCTCTTCTCGTCGCAGGTATAGATAGTGTTAAAGGTAGACACCATAAAAATAAAGTTGATGGAGAAAATCTTTAGGCCTTGCGTTCAAGTAATTTACAAAGTTACCAAGGGAAGAGAAGGGGTACATTCATCTTATAAGGCTCCCTGTTAATTAGGGTAGGCGAGAAAAAAAAAAAAACTGTCCCCCTCCCTTCCTCCTCGTCCTTCTCCTCCTCCTCCTCCTCCTCCTCCTCCTCCTCCTCCTCCTCCTCCTCCTCCTCCTCCTCCTCCTCCTCTTATCCCCGGACCCAAAAGTCCACCTTTAGGCTTACTTTGCCCCTAGCGTAATAACCGGCTGCCGGATACACATATTTGCCAATAAAGGTTGCTGCTGCTACTCTCTCCCCCCCTCCCACTGCTACTCCCCCCTCCCCCTTTCTACTCCCACATCCTCACTCTGGCTCCTCGTAAGTCCTTCGAGGACGTCAGCTTCGGGAGGCGCTCCTGCGAGGTTATTTGGGAATCATCGCCTTTGACGCTTATGGATCTTTATATGGGAATGCTCCTCTCGAAGGCTTCGGGAAACTCGAGGAGTGAGTGAAGAAGTTGTTTATATATATG
>JANJGK010009071.1:7500-17500 GCA_039081455.1 Macrobrachium rosenbergii
ATCACTGTGATGCTTGATTGATGTAACAAACGCTACAGGGAGGAAACGAATATCGATAAATCTTGACCTGTGTCGGCTTCATTGCTAACCCATCTTCAGAGGGCATATAATTATGTATGTATGTATGAATGTATGTACGAAAACGTTGTCTTGATTGGATTATGACACGCCTACCATATTTATTATTCTGTGGCCATAAATTCATTAATGATATTTTGATGCTTATGAATGTACGATGTTGTTGTCATAATTCGATTGTAAGTCTTAGTGTATTTACTATTCTAGGACCGTAAGATTATTGATGATGCTTTAATGTTAATGAAGAGTTACACTCTAAATGACTGTATTCCAGACTGTCACACTGTAAACCTCTTGAGTTCATTGATGAAACTTTAATATTTATGAAGAGTTACAGTCTAAATGACTTCATTCTAGACTGTCACACTGTAAACTTTTGAGTTTACTGATGACACTTTAATGTTAATAAACAGTTACAGTCTAAATGACTGTACTCTAGACTGTCACACTGTAAACCCCTGAGTTTGTTGATGATACTTTAATGTTTATAAACAGCTACAGTCTAAATAACTGTATTCTAGACTGTCGCACAGTAAACCTCTTAGTTTATTGATGATACTATAATGTTTATAAACAGTTACAGTCTAAATAACTGTATTCTAGACTGTTGCACTGTAAACCTCTGAGTTTATTGATGACACTTTAATATTAATGAAGAGCTGCAGTCTAAAAGACTGTATTCTAGACTGTCGCACAGTAAACCTCTTGAGTTTATTGATGATATTTGATTGTTTGTAAACAGTTAAACAGTTACAGTCTAAATGATTGTATTCTAGACTGTCGCACAGTAAACCTCTGAGTTCATTGATGATACTTTAATGTTTATGAAGAGTTACAGTCTAAATAACTGTATTCTAGACTGTCGCACAGTAAACCTCTGAATTTATTGATGATACTTATAAACATTAAAGTATCATCAATAAACAGTCACACTGTAAACCCCAGAGTTCATTGAAGATACTTTAATATTAATAAACAGTTACGGTCTAAATGACTATTCGAGCGCGGGTTAGTTTTCTCATAAGCATCTCGATTGATGAAAGGTGTTCGTCGTGTTGACAGCCGACTTTGCATTTCGTCATAATTTATCGGCCATTGAGTATGCGCCAGAATGCGGGAGCCATTGATGACGGTCAATTAATGGACTGCTTCGTTCGCATAACGATGAGGAGCGCGGCAAGGAAAGAAGGGCCTTAAATCATTTGCGAAACTCAGCGCTTTGCTTTTATGCTTTGTGCAGAGGGAATGCGTTATCTGTCTTTTTCCTGATGCTGAAAGGAGACGATTGCGAGCACTTTGTGCAAGCACTTTGCTTCCTTCTCCTCGATGTTGCTAGACTTGGTTACCCCTTGGGCGTGTCCCTTGTCCGTAAGTCTAGACTGGGCACCATTTAGACGATTGCAAGCACTTGGAGACGTTTGCGAGCACTTTGTGCAAGCACTTTGCTTCCTTCTCCTCGATGTTGCTAGACTTGGTTACCTCTTGGGGATGGTTCTTATCAGTAAGTCTAGACTGGGCACCATTTACACGATTGCAAGCACTTTGCTTCCTTCTCTTCGATGTTGCTAGACGTGGTTACTTCTTGGGCATGTCCCTTGTTAGTAAGTCTAGACTGGGCACCATTTACACGATTGCAAGCACTTTGCTTCCTTCTCTTCGATGTTGCTAGACGTGGTTACTTCTTGGGCATGTCCCTTGTTAGTAAGTCTAGACTGGACACCATTTAGACGATTGCAAGCACTTTGTGCAAGCACTCTGAGACGTTTGCAAGCACTTTGCTTCCTTCTCCTCGATGTTGCTAGACTTGGTTACTTCTTGGGCATGTCCCTTGTTAGTAAGTCTAGACTGGACACCATTTAGACGATTGCAAGCACTTTGTGCAAGCACTCTGAGACGTTTGCAAGCACTTTGCTTCCTTCTCCTCGATGTTGCTAGACTTGGTTACTTCTTGGGGATGTCCCTTGTCAGTAAGTCTAGACTGGGCACCATTTACACGATTGCAAGCACTTTGCTTCCTTCTCTTCGATGTTTGCTAGACTTGGTTACCTCTTGGGGATGTCCCTTGTTAGCAAGTCTAACTGTGCACCGTTTAGACGATTGCAAGCACTTTGTGCAAGCACTTGGAGACGTTTGCGAGCACTTTGTGCAAGTACTTTGCTTCCTTCTCTTCGATGTTGCTAGACTTGGTTACCTCTTGGGCATGTCCCTTGTTAGGAAGTCTAGACTGGGCACCATTTAGATTATTGCGAGCACTTTGCTTCCTTTTCTTCGATGTTGCTAGACGTGGTTACTTCTTTGGCATGTCCCTTGTTAGTAAGTTTAGACTGGGCACCGTTTAGACGATTGCAAGCACTTTGTGCAAGCAATTTGCTTCCATCTCTTCGATGTTGCTAGACTTGGTTATCTCTTGGGCATGTCCCTTGTCAGTAAGTCTAGACTGGGCACCATTTAGATTATTGCAAGCACTTTGTGCAAGCACTTGGAGACGTTTGCGAGCACTTTGTGCAAGCACTTTGCTTTCTTCTCTTCGACGTTGCTAGACTTGGTTACCTCTTGGACATGTCTCTTGTTAGTAGCCTAGACTGGACACCATTTAGACGATTGCAAGCACTTTGCTTTCTTCTCTTCGACGTTGCTAGACTTGGTTACCTCTTGGACATGTCCCTTGTTAGTTGTCTAGACTGGGCACCATTTAGACGATTGCAAGCACTTTGCTTTCTTCTCTTCGACGTTGCTAGACTTGGTTACCTCTTGGGCATGTCCCTTGTTAGTAAGTCTAGACTGGGCACCATTTAGATGATTGCAGGCACTTTGTGCAAGCACTTTGCGTCCTTCTCTTCGATGTTGCTAAACTTAGTTACTTCTTGTGCATGTCCCTTGTCAGTAAGTCTAGAGAAAATTGAGGATATTTAGTACATGTGTAAGCGACTGTAGTTCTGTTACTAAGACAGTTCATCAAATATTGTACAGGTACTTATAAATATTCTAACAGCCAGTACCAAACTTATTTTAAACATGAGGCTTACATTTTTCTTGTCCTCTTTTAAAAACATGCAACCAGTATTATCTTGGAAGCTTGGCTGCCCTAAACTCACATGACGTATTTTAAAGTTTCTGTGCAATTATCAGAGGGTAAAGGTCATCAATGTCAGATTGGTTCATTATTCTTTGAGATGTTTCTGAAATATGTCTCAAGTTGGTCGACTTATGATAAAAATGTCGCGAATGTCCATCTCGATCCTTTTCAGTTAAATTTTAGGTCAGAGAAATTAGAAGACAATAATCTTAGTGATGATATTTATACGAATGGGGAATAGCAGTACAAGTAACAAGGTTTGTTGCACAGGAAGGTCAGTTTTGCCAAGGGCAGCCCCAGAAAATGAGGGAGAATCGGGGTGAAAAGGAGGAGAGGGTATTGGAGGGTCTCGTGGAAGAAGGAGGATGAGGAGGAGGAGGAGGGGGAGGAGAGAGAAAAAGAATGCTAGCAGGGATACACATGGTCGAGCTCACCATAAATCATGTGGGGGGGATACCAGCATCGCCCTTGTACCCTTGTCTGGAGGCAGGGTATCCATCATTATCACTTGTCAGGTGCGGTCCTCAATATGCACAGACTGGGGACCCTTCCCCACCCTTATACCCTGCCCAGGGGTCTGGTCTCCTCTCTTCTCCTCTCCTCCCCCTCCCAACCCCGCCCCGCCACCGGTGACAGAATTAGGCTGGGGGAGGCGGGGGGGGAGTTTACAGTTCGGGTGAATGATATCCAAGAATAGCCGAAGGCTTTCAGTGATGACCATTGGGGTTGCCCATGATCCTCAAAAACGCCCTGGTATAAAAATTGTGCCGGGTCTTTGAAGGCACTTTGACAGGCGTTGACTCCGAGAAGCATTTTTGGTTTTCCATAATCCTTATTGAAGTTTCTTTCCATGATCTTTTGAATGGTTTGGGATGCCAATTGATCAGGGAGGACATTTTTAGATGTCTGTGATCCCGTAAAGGAATTTGGTGCTTAACTCTTGGGAAGCGTTACTGCTTTCGTCGAGCCGGTGAAGCACATGAATTCTCCATAAACTCAGAAGTATTTCCACTGAATTTATTATATTACAACTGACTGTTTTGAAGCGTTATTTAGGTTTTATCATTGTAACGTATTTTGACAAGATCTTGAGAAGAGTTCTATATTTTGACAAGAAGATTTAGATGATTTATTATTTTACAACTTACTAATTTGAAGCGTTATGTATGTTTTTATCACTTAAGTATTTTGGCAAGATTTTGAGAAGAGTTCTATATTTTGACAAGAATATTTCGATGATTTATTATTTTGCAGCTGACTAATTTGATGCGTTATGTACGTTTTCATCACTTTAAGTCTTTTGGCAAGATTTTTAGAAGAGTTCTATATCTTGACAAGAAGATTTAGAGGATTTGTTATTTTGCAGCTGACTACTTTGAAGTATTATGTACTTTTATTGTAAAGTATTTTGGCAAGATTTTGAGAAGAGTTCTATATTTTGACAAGAAGGTTTAGAGAAGAGTTCTGATTTTTCATAACCTTTAGCAATATTTTGAGGGACTTAGAGGCGTTCAGATCACCCTGACACTTCCGCTCTTTGGGAAGCCATTGGTTGCTATTGAACCTTGAAAGAGCTGCTGCCGTCGTTTGCTTGGCAGCCATTGACCATCGCTGTCGCTTGCTTGGCTGCAATTGATTTCGAGAAAAATTTCGATTTTCCATAATCGTTAGAGTTCTTGTTGATCCACTTTGATGCCAGGGACCAGTTTTACTTTTCCTTTGTCATTATAGTATTCGGAAAGAGGAAAAGGCCTTTTTTTTTTTTTGCTGTTGAAAGTTCACTTAAGTTGGATCTACGACTCGAATCAGTAGGATTCCGTGAGTTGTGGGAACTTTATAAATCTACGTTTGACCAAACATCCTTTGCAGTCATTTCAGCTTAGGTTTACTTCCAGACATGTTTGGTTATGGAATGAAACTTATTCTTCTAATACCTAATACTTATTCTAATGTCTGGAAACATTAAGAAACAGGATCCAGTATTACATGTGTCCTCACAAAGTTGAACTCTGGTGAACAAGAGCGTTCTAAAACCGTCAACCTCCAGCAAGGCTGAGCAAGCTTTTCGCCCCCTTTCCTCCCCCTTCCCCCTCCCCCTCCCCCTCCCCCTCCCCCTCCCCCATCCCCCTTCCCACAAATGGCCCCTTATACGGATCTTTCCCAAAATCTGACCACTTGCTGTAATCGTGAGGCCCGCCTTTTGTCAGATATTCATAAAAGTCACAAATATGTGTATGCGTAATCCTGCGAGCAAACAGACAGGCAAACAGACAAACCAAATAAGCTAATCAAGGTTACCGATTCACTCTGTGAAAAGGTAAATATGTTCAACACTAGATGACATATTCGTTTCAATGAAAAACACTGTTGTTTATCGTATGCTTCTTGATAGACTGTGGGTGTTTATCAAAGTGAAAGATTTAAAAAAAGTATTTGAAGATCGCAAACATCCGCCAAGGCTGAACAGTCCACCGCCAAAAAAGGTCACTTCTTCCTGAAATTTGCTCTCCTGTCAAAGAAGAAGTGCTAATGAGGATTGGATAGCCAGGGGGGAGAAGGGCCAAGGAGGATTGGATACCCAGAGGGGAAGTGCCTAGAAAGATTGGACAACCAGGGGAAGTGCCAATGAGGATTAGATAACCAGGGGGGAGGACCAAGAGGGGTTGGATAGCCAGGTGGGAAGTGCCAAGGAGGATTGGATACCCGGGGGGGTTAAGTGTATAGAAAGATATGATAGTCAAGATGAATTGCCAAGGAGGATTGGACTGCCAGGGGTGGAAGTGCAAAAGAAGATTAGCCAACCAAGGGGGACGTGCCAAGGAGGATTGGACAGCTAGGGGGGAAGTGCCAAGGATTGAACAGCCAGGAGGAATTGATTCCTAGCAATATATGGATCTAAGTGATAATGATTGTGTTTTAGTATTGGCAAAATAGGAATGTTTTAGTTTTTCTTACCCCTTCCCCACCCTCATGCGCATGCGCGCGCGCACACACACACACACACACACACACACACCGGAAATGGATAGTTTCACATGTTTCTATTTGTACAATGCTACTACAGAAAATCGTTTTTTTTTATTTCATTAAGTTCCAACGTGAAATCTTTCCAAATCTATAAATGAATTTCACTTAGGGCACCCATCGGTCTCTTTTTGTTTATTTTGCATCGGAACTCTCTAAATACATCAGGGATTAATTAAGTGACTCCGTAACTCCGGTCATAAGGGACAAATTCAGGGCGTTATTCACCCAGGAGTCGCACTTGCATAACTCGGGCCACTCGACCGTAAAATTACAGAAATGTTCTGGTATCTCCAGGCAGCGGCCATTAACATAACCCTTGTCTCGTCGCGTTGTCTCCTCCTCCTCCTGCTCCTGCTCCTCCTCCTCCTCCTCTGCTGCTGATCTGACCCAGATCAGACGTGGCGTAGGTAGGTGAAGGCTTGGTACGGGCTGATGAGCAAGTTCAGATGATTGACCTTCGTCAGATGTTCAGTGCAGGCATAAACTTATATTAAAACCTTCACACACTCCACTGAAGACTCATCATCAGAGACTCGAACTCCTTTACTTTACCGTACTTCCTCTTCCTCGCCCTGTATCCAGGATTTCTAGGTCTTCCTCTTCGTCCTCCAAACTCTTCTGAATCATTCACTTTCCTATTGTTTTCCAGTCCCTCCACACGACCATACCATCTCAAAACATTCTGATCCATTTCTGTTCCTTGGGTAACATCATTAACGTTTTTTTTTTCAGTCTCCGTATTTCTTACCTCTCCATTCTTTCTTTTTCCACATAATATTGCTCAAATAATATACTAAAGCAACTTCAACATTTTTTTCATTCACATTTGACATCCCCACTTCTCTTCCATGAAGGAGAGTTGGCTCAACAGTCCCTTCATACGTTCAACTATGGCTTCGATAGACGTTCGTCTCCTCTTCCAGATCATGGGCATATATCCAGCTATCTTCCTTGCTTCTCCTAATCTGTGATTCACCTTTTCCCTTATCGTACCATCATCATCTATTACATTTGCTCGTAATTACATATGCAAATCAACCGAGTCTATTCTTCTTCCAACAATAATCCATTTCTTTATCTTGACTACAGTCACTTTCAACTCAACGTCATACAAACAACTGAGATTATAGAAAATAATAATATATTTCACAGGTATAATAAAATACAGATTATTATGCACTTATATAAAACGCTTTATAGTATCATCATGCAGTGAAAAACAAAGCTAAATCATTAAATTTTAGTTAAGTTTGCATGAACAGTGAATCACCACAAACATTTATATTATATACACATATGTATATATATGCACTTATACATGTGTGTGTATATATACACATATATCAGATTCCTTCTTTTTTTAGTATATCAGTGAAAGATAAGTGGAAATATATTTAGCATGATTGCTGAAAACGTGATAGTAGGCAAATTTACTTTAGTAGAAGTAAATGTCCAGAAGACTTTTGGGCTAATAAAGCATCTGGCGTCAGAATAAAATCCATATATATCCCTACGAAAACGAAACTGACTGGTAATACTAGGCCTAGAGAAGGCATTTATGAAGGTTAATAATAGTGTACCGACACTTAAAAAAAAAAAAAAAATGCCGTTAGGTTCGTTTAGCCATAACATTTATGTCTGTTTGAGCGATACATTTAGGAAACCGATGACTTTTGGGTAAAGCTTTTTCATAATTTTTCAAAGTACAAATGTCCAACAATCTATCTCCTAGAAGACTGAAGGTTTGGGAATAATAAGACTTAGGTTTTGACACTCAGGAGTCCATATAGAGATTGACATGAAGCTTTGCAATTGCAGAGGTTGGTTTTCTGAAATGGAGATTCCAAATCTTTTACACCAGACATATCAATAATTTTAATTTCAACGCTATAAGATATGAGATCACATTAATACCATAATAAAAAGGAGTGGTCGCATGATAAGTCAAAAATTCTTTTTTTAAAGGTTTCGCAAACAACACTGAATTATTAACAGTATTTATGAAAGTTAATTGTGAGATATGTAATTGTGGAACTGAGTCCATTTTTTTTCAGAATTAGGAAGTTACACAGTTGTGAAAAGCGAGTTACAGAAGAATCACAGAGGTCTGTTCCTTTCAGCTGGATGTATTAACCCAATCAAAATATCTCAGGGTGGCCTTTTCAACCGCATTAGTGCACTCTTTAGACAGACTTGCAACGTAAATCACTTCTCACGAGTATTAAAAGAAGCATGAATATGCAGTGAAGTATGTATTGATGAACTGAACCTGTTTTCAATATAAGATAAGATAGATAGATGGATAGATAGATAGATAGATAGATAGATAGATAGATAGATAGATAGATAGATAGATAGATAGATAGATAGACATAAACTTCAAAAATTGACAAACGTGTCATTAATAGAAGTTCTGTGATACAGACAAGAGTGTACAAGTAATCAGCTCAGTTACAGGTTTAGGTCCGGCTAACCGTTAAACATAGTTAAATTTGGTGATCTGAAAACTAATGAATCTCGGGTCATTTGGAAAGTGAATTACAGTTAAAATTATTCATTTTTCAATTTACGAAGAGAAGAAAGTTTAATTTATTGGTGACATCGCCCAAATTCTAGTGATTATTTATTTTCTATTTGGGTTGACACTCCAAAAGCGTTATGCCAGATTTATTGAATAGCGTCACATATGTGACGACTGGTATAATTTATAATATATATATACATAATGTATATATGTAAAATATATATACACACATATATATGTATATATACATATACATATACATATAGCAAGAGTATTAACTGCAAGACTTCACTAGTGAATACATTCATAAAGTTCGTCTAGTGATGACCATTACATCAGATCTAAAAGCCAAAGTGATTAAATTAAAATAAAAAAAATCAGTTTGATTTATACACCCACACTGAATGTTTCCTTAACCGAAGATGTATACACGAAATAAATGTTTATGAAGATAGTGACAGCTGATGTAACATAAGTTATAGTTTAACGGCTTTAGTTTTGTTTTTCATATTTAGACGATGTTATGAAGCATTATAAGCACGCAGTAATGTCTAGCGTAAAGAATACATACATACATACATACATACATAATATACTGTACATATACATACATGTATACATACATATATACATTCATTCTTACATACATATATATACACATACATATATACTTCCATACATACATACATACATACATGCATACGTGAAAGAAAGCAGCTAAGCCCTTATAAGAAAGAGCTTTTAAAAGGCCTAACTGTACTTTATGTGATGATCCCCTCCTTGGCCTTCGAATATGGCGGAGAAAAAAATTGAAGAAACGGGATGGAGAGCAAAAAAAAAAAAAGGTTGAGGCCTACACGAAACCACAGGGCCTTTATGTACGCCGAGGTTTAGGAGCAACCGGGCGCACACGCACACACACACGTACATATATGCATACATACATACATACGTATATATAGATATACACACATACATACGTATATATATATATATATATATATATATATATATATATATATATATATATATATATATATATATATATATATATATATATATATATATATATAATCTATCTATCTTTATGCTGTATATATATACATACATACACACACTCATATATATATATATAATATATATATATATATATATATATATATAGATAGATAGATAGATAGATAGATAGATAGATAGATAGATAGATAGATAAATAGATAGATATGAATATAACTAAACGTGTATATATGTGTTTTCTACTTCACGCTTTTAAAAAAAATTTTTTTTGCATTGTA
>JANJGK010009072.1:0-7500 GCA_039081455.1 Macrobrachium rosenbergii
GCCTGTTATGGACCTCAGGATTCTATTCCCACCCATCAGAGGCGTCGAAACTAACGTCTTCCCGAAGAGAAGCGCCTTGTGCACCTGCTTTGAATGTCGCTCGTTGTGCCCCACATGTTTTATTGATTAAATGTTGAGTGTCATGAGTCAGTGACACTGGGCAAACTGCGATGGTTTTTTTTATTTTTTTAATTTACTGTTTCCAGAATGAAACTCGCCTTCTTCATAAACAAAGTCATAAGGAGAAAATATCACGTACTTAAACATCCAAATGATGTTGAAACAGTATAATCAGTTCCCTCTACTGCGACGAGCGAATGTTGCGTATCTTCGCGAGCTTATTAAGCTTAAATGATAATAGTGCACTTTCCCTTCTTATCTCGTGACAATGACTTCAAATGTGTAATTCCAGCGCTGAAGTTGAGACTTCTTTTTTTTGTTTTCATTATACTTGCTTTTAAAGTTTTAATTGAAAGAACTTTGCAGAATTAGGAAAGAAAGGGTGCGCACACACACACACACACACACACACACTGCTGATGCTCTGGTAAGTACATAATGTTTTACAAGGGCGTTATCGTAAGTATACACTGTGAAATTGTCGTGTATGTGTATGAATAAGATGTATTAAAGTAATTTAATTTAAATGGGTAGCTTTTTTATATGACATGTACATTTGTGAGGCATTTTTTTCGAGAAAATAATCGGGTCCAGTGTCGGTTTATAAATGTATCTATATGTATATATAAACCGAATTGAACCCGATTTTTTCCAGAAAAAAATCAAATGTACATGACATATAAAAAAGATACCCATTTAAATGAAATTATTTTAATACATCTTATTCATATACATACACAACAATTTCACAGTGTATACTTACGATAACGCCCTTGTAAAACATTATGCATTTACCAGGAAAGAATACGACTGTACAAGAGCATCAGCAGTGTGTGTGTGTGTGTATGTGTATGTGTGTATGTGTATGTGCGTGCACCTTTTCTTTCTTAATTCTGCAAAGTTCTTGCAATTAAAACTGTAAAAGCAAGTATGTATGTATGTATATATATATATATATATATATATATATATATATATATATATATATATATATATATATATCTATATATATATATATATATATATATATATATACTATATATATACTATATATATATATATATATATATATATATATATATATATATATACTATATACTATATATATATATATATATATAATATATATATACTATATATATATATATATGTATATATATATATATATATATATATATATATGTATATATATATATATATATATATATATATATATATATATATATATATATATATATATTATATATATATAGTTTGTAACAGCTTGGTGGTTAATGTATATATATATATATATATATATATATATATATATATATATATATATATATATATATATATATATATATATATAATATACATAGATCCCACATGTAAGCGGAAACATCCAGAAAGAATAAATGGAGTATTAGAGTATTACGGTGTAATATTCACTCCATATACTTCAAACACCTAACGGCGTAACATGTTTTTAATCCGATATGTTTTGAAATCCCCCTCACCCCTCACTATCTCCCGTTTGCCATGAAAATCTCTCTCTCTCTCTCTCTCTCTCTCTCTCTCTCTCTCTCTCTCTCTCTCTCTCTCTCTCTCTCTCTCTGTGGTCAATATACCATGGAAATAAAAATGGTATGATATCCGTTTAACAAGTTGTAAAACACTGGGAACATTTAAAGAGATAAAAGGTAGCATGTTTTTCTGAATGGGTTCAGCCGATGAAACGCTCGTCTATTTTTTTTTTATCTCTCATTTATAGTCCATTTTTCGATTCGTCTTGCTTTTGCCCATTTTTTTGGAGGTGGTTTTTTTCGAAAATCGATTTTTCTCCCGACATTTTTCTTTTGCGAATTTGAACGAACGTGTTTTTTTCAATTTTTCACTTTTTTTTACGCATGAATAATTTATAGATAGATGTTAATTTGTGTTTTTTTTTATGGCTGTTATGCCTGAAGGGCGCGCTGTGTGATCTTTCATCCGTATTGGCTGTCCGTCCGTAACTATTTCGGTTAGAATATGGTCTTGCATTCGACTGCTTTCTGGTTAGTTTATGGTCTTTTGTTTGCGGTCAGCGTTCGCTTCTCTTCCTGCTATGGAAATTAATTTTGACCTTTTTTTTTTTTTAACTTGGGTAAGCTCGACAAATTAGCTTAATATTTGTTTAGAAAAAGTAAGAGCAAATATTGCACATACGTGAATTTGTTCATATTTAACTATTATATTAAAGAAGTGTAGTTGAACATTTAATTGATGTTTGATATACATATAAAAAGCCACGCTCACAAAACACATGTATATATATATATATATATATATATATATATATATATATATATATATATATATATATATATATATATATATATATAATGTATGTATTTATGTATATAAATATATGTGTATGTGTATATAAAATGTGTGCATGTTCTCCTCTACAAATGTTATGCACTGAAATTAGACCTCAAAGCTAGGCCGGGCTGGCGAAGGCCTGACATTGCCTCAAATCGCGCAAGTATTAATTTTACAAGGGGAAGCCTCAGACATCATCTCGTGAGCTTAGCGCATGAGTGGAACTTTGAACGCATTAAGTTAAGCTACTTAGGGAATTGCTTGCCAGGCATTCTTCCTCTTCCTAGATTCAGGTCGTGACTAGAATTCTCTCGCGCTGGTTTCCCGTCATCTAAGATTCTCAGAAATAATGTGAGTGAAAGGTCAACTCGGTTGTCAGTTTTGCCATCATTTTCTTTCCATTCTTAAGGAATATTGTTTTAAAGGGATCGTCTGAGATATTTTATAAAAATAATAAAGGATATAAGATATTTTTAACTATGGGTGTGGCGCCTGAATTTAATCTTTTAAAAGTAATAGCACTAAAAAGTTTATTTTTTATTTTGAACGATAAAAATGAAAGTTAATTTGATAAAATATAGATTTTTTTTAATAAGTAAAAGTTGTGGCATCTGAATGTAATCTTTTAAAAGTAATAGCAGTAAGAAACTGATATTTATTTTGGTCGATGAAACTGAAAATGAATATTTTAAATATATGTCATACTAAAAAAGTTAGTTCCAAAACCAGTGACATAAATATGTTAAGAAAAAATAGTTCTTAAGGACTGCAGATAATGTTTTGGAAATGTAACATGCTTAAAAGGCATTATCATGCCGGAAGTGCTTTCTGTAAAAAATTCCCCAGTATCTCGGAAAAAAAACCATCACCCCCAAGATAATTACAGGTATTAAAGGTGTTTTAGACTCGCTTAGCCTTAAGGACGTGCGTTGGCACCAGGGTCCTGTTTGGCACGGAAAGCCTTTAGAGAGGAGGAATAGGTCACCGAGCTCATCTATTCAAGTTTCGGAAACGAGTTTTATTAAGCCAAAGGGAAGCGCAAAGAGCCATCAGCCATTACGCTGTGAATATGCAAATGCTATGCATATGGGATTAATCCTTAATAACTGAATCCCTGTTGCCTATATGGGCCGGCAACTGTGGCTACACATATGCCTCCCTGTATGATGCATCCTCTCTCTCTCTCTCTCTCTCTCTCTCTCTCTCTCTCTCTCTCTCTCTCTCTCTCTCTCTCTCTCTCTCTCTCTCTGTTATTCTGTCTGTCATATATTTTGAAATGTGCAAAGTAAGATTAGTGTATCAACGATTTATCTGTGACTGCACCTTCCCCCATCCTTTCCTCTTTCTGTCCGCTTGTCTGTCTGTCTTATTCATACTATCAAATGTGCAAATTAAATCATTGTACTAACTAGAGCTAAGATATAGTAAACTTCCTAGCTAGTGAACTTCTCATTCATCAATTCCCAAGTAAGCCTTAAGACACCCAGAGCGACGACTGCATAAACTAAACATCGGTAGGAGAGGCCGTAAGCTCTTAAACATACGCAGGAGCCTCCTATATACATTCCTAGTTAATCTGCATGTATGAATATGCATATGCCTCTGTGTGTATGTAATAAGAAAGTCTATAGTTGGACCCGAACCAATTTCCTGGAGACTAAGATGATAAGATGGAGAAAGCTCTTCCTAATAAGATAGAGAAGGGCCTTCCTTGCTTCAAGATATAGCCTATGTAGGGATCCAATCCTTTCCTCATTTATGTAAAGTGACGTCTTGAAATGGATTTTATCAACTTATATTGCTAAGCTGTTGCAAGATTCCTCGGTGCATTGTTTTTGTGATGGCCTGGAAGGTAGCGGAGGTCTCTGCCGCCAAGTAACGCCAGCTAGGCAACATCATCTCATATTTACTGTGCAGCGTACCCTAGGGTTGCTGAGGCGTGGGAAGAGAATTACAAAGCTTGAATGTTTTATTTGTTTTTTGTGCTCTGTCTTTGTCGAGGTTCGACATTGGTAATCATCTTGTCGCCATCATCATTGGGTAGCATCGAAGATTTTGTCTGAATGATTATGGAATGTTTTTCTTTGTGGATTTTAATGTCTGGTGGTGTTTATCCAGAGATTCTTCTTATCTCCTTATTTATTATTATTATTATTATTATTATTATTATTATTATTATTTATTATTATTATTATTATTATTATTATTATTATGTGGTTGGAGTTCAAACTTATCACGGCTTGGTTCTGCAGTATTCTTGCGTCTTATTATTATTATTATTATTATTATTATTATTATTATTATTATTATTATTATTATTTTCCACCGCCTTTACCCCTCGACAGTTCTTTCCTTTCACCACCCTTTCTCTTGTAAAGGAAGCATAAAATATACTCTCTCTCTCTCTCTCTCTCTCTCTCTCTCTCTCTCTCTCTCTCTCTCTCTCTCTCTCTCTCTCTCTCTCGTGTCGCCAGGCCTTGTGGGGTGTCGGCTCATTTCATTAATATTCAAATTGACTGGCACTCCCCACTCAGCCGTGCCGCGGAGTTTTAAGATTTTTGTCTTACCTTTTTTCATTTCCTCTTTTTTTTTTTTTTTTTGCTGAATTTCGGGTCGGTGCGTTTGTTAGTTTTTTAATGGCGTTAATTGTATCTTTATCGTTAATTAAGAGTTTTGAATTTTTATTTTTAAATTTTCATTGGTGTGTTGATATATTTTTTCTTATTGTGACTGTCATTTAAAAAAAAAATTTTTCTTGTCTTTGTGCGCTGTAACGTCAAGTTTTTTCATTGTGTTTTTTTTTTTTTTGCCTTTCTATCATATTTTCATTTGCAGTGAATGTGAATTTTGGGCGCAATTTAAGTGAATGCGAGTTTATCTATTTGAGTTTGGGTCCTGCGTATTTTTCCGTATTGTAACTTGTCGTATTTTTTAAATTTTTTATTTTTTAGTTTTTATTTGAGTTTACGTCGTCTGCTATTTTCAATTATTTTTTATTTCTTTATTTAGAATTTATCCTGTTCGTTTATTCAGTTTGGGAGCTAAACCTTTCAGGTCCAGTTATTTTGTATTTTTGTTTTGTATTGCAAATCCTCCTCATCAATGATATATTTTAATCATTTCTTGAACTTATTTTGTTTCGGTTAATTCGTTTCTGAAGATACACTCCTTTATATAATAATTGTTGAAGTCTTAGTAATACTTTTTAACTTTAAATATATATATATATATATATATATATATATATATATATATATATATATATATATATATATATATATATTTATATATATATATATATATATATATATATATATATATATATATATATATATTTATATATATATATAAATATATATATATACATGTATATATATATCTATATATATATATACTGTATGTTTGTACATAATCATTTTACGGAACATACAGCAGCGCCTTCATTGCTAATAGCAAATTATTAGAAATATGCAGATGAAATTTGTTTGTCTTGAATGTATGTTTATTTTTATGTCTCTATATGCTCGCAGGTGCATCATTACTTCTGTCCGTCTGTCTGTATGTCTCAACGGGGACACACATATAGCTGCACCTGTTTAATGCAAATGCGAATGTTCATCTAACACACTCTCTCTCTCTCTCTCTCTCTCTCTCTCTCTCTCTCTCTCTCTCTCTCTCTCTCTCTCTCTCTCTCTCTCTCTCATTCTGACACCCATGTACATACTTCACATGTGAATGTTTATCCCCAAAGGTACAGTCATGCATTAAGACATGCACATGCACATAAAGGAATAATAAGATAATTGCTCGTTGCACCGGATTTGCCTCTCCTCTGTTTGTATGTTTGGAATTTTTTCTTATCTTCCTTTCTTTCTTTTTGTTATCAATAGATTTTATGTTCCGCATTTTGTTCTTCATGTCGACATGGAACCACTTTGCCTTTTTTTTATGGTTCTTTACTTGTAATTATTTTTGTTCTCTTTCACACTTTGTAAATTTCTCTCTCTCTCTCTCTCTCTCTCTCTCTCTCTCTCTCTCTCTCTCTCTCTCTCTCTCTCTCTCTCTCTCTCTAATATTTTTGAAAGATCCCGTGAAAAACTGGCATAAATTTTTCAGACATTTTAATGATAATTTGAAACTCCCTGTGATCTCCTCTCTCTCTCGCTCTCTCTCTCTCTCTCTCTCTCGTATGTTTAAGTATCATTCTAAAAATGTATGGAATCTAATGGTCATAAATACTAAGTATATGTAAATATGCAATGAACTTGACTCTGGTTTACCCAATTATTACTTGTTACTCGATTTGTTTATCTCAGGTGAATTAGCCTATCTGTTGTCAGACACTCAACCCTTATGTGTTTATGTGTGTGTGTGTGTGCGTGCGCTCGCGCAATAGACCCTATATATTCTTCAGCTGATCTCCCTGCGCAATACATGATTCTGTACATAAATCTCGAAAACTGGATATTTAAACAATATTATTTTGTGTTTTTAATTTTTGAAATATCTGCAGATTCGTAAGGAATTTTACTTTTTTGATTTTTTGAGGAAAATTTGCTCTTTTTACGAAAGGAAAATTCTTCTTCTAATATGGGTGAGATAAAGTCTCCTGAAATTTCCCAGAAAATATTTTTTTAAATATGTGTTTTTTTTTAATTTTTAAATTGTCTTTAAAAATTTCCGAGAAAAAAACTTTTAACGATTTTGGAGCATTATTGCAAATGATAATAAGATTCTCGTTGGATGTACTAGAAGGTTGTTTGCCAATATTGAGCTTACAGTGACAGATTTCAGTTAGAATCTAAAAATCATTCATGCGTGATGTGCAATACCCTTTTCAGGCCTCTTTCAGAGGTACCATTTTTGGATCAATTTATCACCCAGATAATTGGGAATTCAGGAGGTATATATAAAAAAGATTAATTAAAGTTGGTAATACCTCCGCATTTGTGTTGAAATGGAATTTTCCCGTGTGCTGACTGAGTTTCCGTTGGCTCTAGGCCAAATTCCGATAAGTAACGATCAGTTGACCTATTC
>JANJGK010009072.1:12500-17500 GCA_039081455.1 Macrobrachium rosenbergii
GCTTATTACCAACTGCTCATTACGTTAGTTAGAGGAAAATGACGGTGAAGCCAAAAGCGTGTAATAGATACAAACCGGAAAATAACAAAGGCCGGTTCGCCTGCAAGGTTCATTTCATGCGTCGGCTAACATGGGGCTCATATGACTTGCGACGGGCCATTTCGATTCCGCCGTTTTGGGTAATGAGCTCGAGAGTAATTCCTGGGTAAAATTCCCCGAATTTTCTTCTGATTATCAATTTGTGATGAGCTCAGTTCAACGAGAATTGAAGAGATGGGAAAACTGAGGGAGAAAAAACGGTTAGACACCAAAGCCATAATTCAAAATCAGTTCCGTGCTAGAAAAAAACTTTATTATTATTATTATTATTATTATTATTATTATTATTATTATTATTATTATTAGAAAATGGTGTGCATATGAAGGCAGAAATAGAAGACTATAGGAAATACAGAAAGAAGAGATCAGTTATAAGAAAAGGAAAAATAAATTAACAAATTGATAAATAGGTAAAACTGTAAGTAAATTATTGAGATGAAAGGAAAATTGCTTTAGGGTAGGAACGCAATGCATCTTCGCTTGCACTTTTAAGGTTCAACTTACACAACGTCCTCGGGGAGACTGTTCGACAATCCTACGATAACCGAAAAACTAAAAGGGACCCAGCTGATGGACCAGGTGAGGGACACACGTGATCCTCCAAAAATGAAGCGGAAGTGAGGCGGAGTGACTCTAAAGTGTGTGAACTCGAAAGGAATTCTATGTAACCTTCATTTGGCACAGTGAGGAGAGCATAATAGTTAAGCGGTATAGCTCCTTGCCTCTTATAGAACGAATGTTTATTAGGGTTTGGCCATTTTTTTTTTTTTTTACGCAGAAGCTGTTGTATCTGACCTACATTTGGAGGTTGATTCGCTTCGGCTGGGAGCCAGCAGGAGCCAGCTAGCCTCCTTAAGGCGTAATTGCAGCGACCTTGAAATCCCAAATTGATAATGCCCTTATTTGTAAGCTGATGTAAAGAAATTTATAAAACAAGGAATATGTAAATTCTTTGCAGAAAAAACGCAGGTTTTACCTTAACTGATTCTTCTTGCGTATATGTCTGAAGTGGGACCTGTGCATACAATTGACCACGGTGGCTTTTTCTAGGTCCCCAGTCATTTTTTTGTTGATTTTGTTGTTGTTGTTTTGCTGTTGTTGTTGTTGTCCTTATGTATAAAATGAAGTTGCATGACATTTCCAGTGAGGTTTGTTCATATATGCTATTGTAATTTCTGTCTTCTTCATGGAATCGTGAGTTATTTATATTTTTGTAATTATTTTTGTACAGTTCTCTTGGTCAGCTTGGTTTAGTTCTTTTTATTCATTTTCACTATTTTGCATTTATGCATATGCGTTATATATTCTCTTGTTTTTTATTCTCTTCTAGGCGTATATACGCCGTAATGGCCAGAGTTACTGTAGCGTAACTCTATAATAGCTGTCTGCTATTCTTCAGGAATAGCGGTTTGTGTGTTGGTCGCCTGTCTGTTCATTTTATTTTTCATTTTATTTTTCCTAGTTTTATTCATTTTCTTTTCCTCCTCCTTCATTACCCTCCATCAGCGCCTACTGCAGGAGCGATGCCGTATCTTGCTTTGATTACAACTTGAAGTCTAACCGTCTTTTATGAGAGAGGAACTAAGTGGTTTGGGATAGGGGTAAGTAGAGTCTCTCTCTCTCTCTCTCTCTCTCTCTCTCTCTCTCTCTCTCTCTCTCTCTCTCTCTCTCTCTCTCTCTCTCTCTCTCTCTCTCAGCTGAACTACATGGCGGCTTTTTATTTGAAACTTAATAACGTTAGCCTCCTCCTCCCCCTCCATCTCCTCAGAACTAAGCGAACCGAAAGCCGAAACTTCATAACAAATCTCTCTCTCTCTCTCTCTCTCTCTCTCTCTCTCTCTCTCTCTCCTCCTCCTCCTCCTCCTCCTCCTCCTCCTCCTCCGCTAAGTAAATTACGTAACCTTCTTAAAAGATGCAACTTCGAAACAACATTCATCTCTCTCTCTCTCTCTCTCTCTCTCTCTCTCTCTCTCTCTCTCTCTCTCTCTCTCTCTCCCTCCTCCTCCTACTCCAACCAAATTACATAACCTTCTTAAAAGATGCAACTTCGAAACAACATTCATCTCTCTCTCTCTCTCTCTCTCTCTCTCTCTCCTCGACTAAACTAAGCCGCGTGGCCTTTTATTAGGAACTTCCTAACAATATTTACCGAACCTTGAGGTTATCGTCGCCTTCTCCTTAAGCGATACTTAACAATGTAAATATCTTGGGCACCTTTTTAAATTAGCCAGAAGAGGAAGAAGGAGGAGGAGGAGGAGGAGGAGGAGGAGAATAAAAGTGGGGGCGGGGGGTGTCTGCAAATCATCTCTGACAGGTAAGAGATGAAAAAGTAGTCATTAAGTTAACTCCCACCTTCTCGAAGTTTTGCCTCGAGTAGGTTCCTGCTACCTGTAATTGCCCATGACATCCTTGTAAGGTCCATCACAGTATCCAATATCTCTCGAGTTCTCGGAGGATTCCGGTTGACTCTCTCTCTCTCTCTCTCTCTCTCTCTCTCTCTCTCTCTCTCTCTCTCTCTCTCTCTCTCTCTCTCTCTCTCTCTCTCTATCTTATATATATATATATATATATATATATATATATATATATATATATATATATATATATATATATATATATATGTAGGCCTATATATATATTCATTATATATAATATATATATATATATATATATATATATATATATATATATATATATATATATATATATACACAATGTGAGTGTACGTTCAAGTCCCTCCTTTGAACCTTGTTATGGTTTTTTAGGCTTGATTGTGTAACTGCTGTCTCGTTGCGATCTATTTAGGTGGCTCTCAAGTCTAATTTGCTATGATTCATGGACCCAGACTCATATCTTTTATATTGTTTGCTTGAAAGATTTTAAAACTGGAACTTAAATAAGTTTGGTATTGTCGACAAGTCATGTTTTCTTTGTTATTTTTGTAGGTCTTATATTTATGCTGGTGTCCGCTTACAGACCAATTTTGACGGGTTGCTCCAGGAGCAGGGGCCGGTGTTGGCATAAGGAGCCAGATTAATCAAGATCAACAGCAGATAATACGGCATTATTATATTGGTGTGTTTGTGAATACTCGTAATGTTATATATACACATAGATATATGTATATATTTATATATGTGTATATATGTATATACTCACATTATTATTATATATATATATATATATATATATATATATATATATATATATGTATATATATATTTCCTGTAATACACAGCGAGGCTGTTGAACAATATTCATCTTGAGTTCCGCGTCCGTCCGCCACGGGGGCTATGGCTGTAATCGTCTCTCTCTCTCTCTCTCTCTCTCTCTCTCTCTCTCTCTCTCTCTCTCTCTCTCTCTCTCTCTCTGAGAGCGTTTCCGTGTCTGTATGCCATTCACTCCGCTCCAGATCTCGGCAGACGCTTTAACTTTGCGGTCTGGTCCTTAGATAATTGCCGGTGTCGGTAGTTGAAGAAAGGATACGCTCAGGGTAATTACAGTGGCCTAGGAGCCGCGTTCTTTTAAGGTGATAGAAGGCTCGGCCGTGTTCACATACATCTCGAGTACTGTGAGTCCCTGCAGCGGTTCTTCCCCAACAAACGCCACCTCTTCGCCCACATGCTACCTCCCATTTTAACACTCTTTCTACTCCTTCAGCGACTTCCCCCGTAAGGGAGTAGTGCCGTCAGTGGACCTCACGGGGTTGCACTGTAGGCATTACTGAAGGTTCTTTGCAGCGTTCCTTTGGCCCAAAACTGCAAGCCCTTTCATTCATATTTTCTTTCTTCCATCTTGCTATGCACCCCCTCCTAACAATTATTTCATAATGCAACTGCGAGGTTTTCCTCCTGTTAACACCTTTCACACCTACCTACTCTCAATTTCCGTTCCATCGCTGAATGACCTCGTAGGTCCCAGTGCTTGGCCTTTGGCCTAAACTCTATGTTCCATCCCATTCAGCGACCTTGGTTTCTTACTCAAGGGCGTGGAGAGAGAGAGAGAGAGACTCGAGGTCGTCAGTCGTTCAAACTCTCGAGATCAGCCGAGCCGATGATTGTGATCGGAGGAGGATTTATGCAGCGATTTTACAATTACGGGACGAGATTGATCCCGTCCAATCAGAATCGCTGCTGCCGTCCTATCAAATTGATTCCCGGCAGGAGTTTGTTGGGACGCTCCGCTTGAATATATATATATATATATATATATATATATATATATATATATATATATATATATATATATATATATATATATATATATATATATATATATATGCACTATACACGAGTATATATATATATATATATATATATATATATATATATATATATACGAGTATATATATATATATATATATATATATATATATATATATATATATATATATATATATATGTGTGTGTGTGTGTGTGTGTGTGTGCACTATACATACACTGATTGTTGTATGCTTGAATGTTTAAAATATTTGTCAATTTAATTTTTCAAAAGGGGGGGGGCCGTGATTTTTGTTCAAGTGTTATGAATTATTTTGTGAATCTGAATAGTAATGATATGCATCTTTTTCAATTTAAACCTTTCGAATGAACTGGATGTAATTTTCAAAAGTAAAACATAACAAACATTTAATCATTAAAGGCAATATCTTCCGAATAATAATTTATTATTATTATTATTATTATTATTATTATTATTATTATTATTATTATTATTATTATCTAACTTCAGTGTAACGTAAAAAACAAAGCGATAATTTACACCAACCCACTTATTTTTCTTTTCATTCTTTCTTTCATTTTTTACCTCTACACTAAATCCAAAATAAGGACCCAGCGAGACATTCCACCTGTTCAAATGACCGACCATTCGGTTACTCTATTAATGGGGGGACTTAAAAG
>JANJGK010009072.1:20000-23487 GCA_039081455.1 Macrobrachium rosenbergii
TCTGTGGTTGTGAGAAATACATTAATTATAAACACACACACACATGTATAAATATATGTACACATATGTATAGATGTATGTATTTTTTGGGAGAGTTTGCAACATGCAGACACACATCAAAAGCTCCGTTCTTCACGTAGCACCGGGCTCGTCCCAGCATCCCCAGTTGTTGCTGCACACACGAAAGAAAGTTTTGACAATCGAGTTCCCGTAGAGGGATGCTGTGAATAGATGGCTGTGATAGCAGAAGAAAGCCAAGTAACACAAGTAGTCAATGTCCTCGCTCCTTTTAAGAGTTCACCCACTTAGGTGGCGGACTATAAATAACATGGAGCTTTATCACGGAGCACATCACGGGTCTTTAGGAGTGTTTTGTGCGACCTCCTCTTCCCCTACCCACCTTCCCCCTTCCCCCTTCCTCTCCTCCTCCTCCTCCTCCTCCTCCTCCTCCTCCTCCTCCTCCTCCCTCCTCTCCTCCTCTCCCCCCCCCAATCGTTTGCTTGTTTTTGTCGGTTCTGCTTGAGTAAGTGTGAACGCGATAGCGTGAAAAAGTTGTGTTGCTTCTGAGAACTGAAAAGTTGTGGTGTGTCTCGGAGTAAATGTGATGATTTTAAGTTTCCTATGACTGAATTTGACAAATTTTTAGGGTATGTTTACATTGGTCAATTTTTTTCATTGGTTAGGTTTGGCGAAATATATATATATAATGTATATATATATATATATATATATATATATATATATATATATATATATATATATATAAGATATATATATGCACACATACATACACACACACACACACACATATATATATATATATATATCGCGTATCTGTTTGGTTGTTCTGTTTGCGTGCATTATAGATTAGTCCAATGTTACTGCACTAATTATGACGCTTTTAGTTAGGTGTACCACGTGTGAAGAAAGTATGTTACCCTTTATTACCCATATAACTAATTCAGACTCCCGTTCAACGATCTCTCACGAACCAAAGACGAGAAGAAGAAGAAGAAGAAGAAGAAGAAGAAGAAGAAGAAGAAGAAGAAGAAGAAGAAGAGGAAGGCAGAGACAGCGATCACGGATTTATTTATGGGAACTCCCACACACACAGCTGCGATCTCTCATTACCTGTTAAGTGTTTAATTACACACGACGCTGTCATTGTCTACTCTCTTACGAAGACCCAAACGGGAAACGTCGCGACGTTGCAAACACTGTTTCCTGTGAATGTGTGACCTTGGTGTATAGATAACTACATGACTAGAATGGACTGAATTATTAAGGGTTGGCTTGTGTGTGTTTATGCTAATTCCATTCAGCATTTTCTTTGTGCTTTGGCTGTGTGTGTGTATGTTAATTCTGACTGGTATACCGGAATGCATCTGTATATATTTCCTTTTTCTTGTGTGTGTATGTGTGTGTGCGCGCGAGCGCTCTAGTGAGCGCTCTAGAGCATGCGTTTGTGGGTCTCTGGAGGCCCTGTAATTAAATTCCTGTATAAATGTTGCTGTCAACCGTGGGACGAGCGTTGGCAGAGACATTAAGCAGTAATTTTCAGTTTAATGTTATCTCATGATTTGATATTTGTTTCGTTTCAAGAGAACGTCGGAGGCTGAATGAGGACGTTGATGGTAAAACTGGAATGATTCCAGTCAAACTCAGTGCTTTTCAATGTTGTGAAAAAGAAACTATTGTGCCGGCTTTGTCTGTCCGTCCGCGCTTTTTTCTGTCCGCACTTTTCTGTCCGACCTCAGATCTTAAAACTACTGTGGTTTAGAGGGGTGCAAATTGGTATGTTGATCATCCACCCTCCAATCATCAACATACCAAATTGCAGCCCTCTAGCCTCAGTAGTTTTTATTTGAGGTAAGGTTAAAGTTAGCCATAATTTGTGCTTCTAGCAACGATATAGTACAGGCCACCACCGTGCCGTGGTTAAAGTTTCGTGTCCGCGGCTCATACAGTACTATACCGAGACCACCGAAAGATAGATCTACATTATTATCGGTGGCCTTAATTATACGCTGTAGCGGCTGTACAGAAAAGTCGATTACGCCGAAGAAACATCGGTGCATTTTTTATTTGTTCAGTGTTGTGAATCTCTTATATTTGATTTTTGCTGCAATGATATTTATTGAAATTACTTGATTCTAAAGTTTTGATTTTCGATTTGGGAAAAAGCATTCTGTGCTGTCAGTTTTCATCTGAGGAAAGCACTTTTGTATGTTCTTACTTTCTCATTATACATTCATAAATGTAGCTGTATAGCTTGCAAAGAATCAAAGTTCATGTGTTTTGATAATAACACAATATCGGGGTTACCAAAGAAAGTACAATAGCTAACGATATGAAGATTGCCCCGTTTACCTTTCCTAATTCTGATGACCTCATGTTACAGACATATTTAATGAATGCAGTCATGAAGACCAGGAACTAACAGGATCTCGCATATAACGACCGACCAAGGACAGTGTGCTTGGAAGTAGAAATAATAGGAAAGTAGAGAACATTAAAGATTTTGTTCAAAGAGAGTATTGGTTGCTTTAGATTTTAATTGTGTTGCGATGATAAATTTTTTTTAAAGTTAAGACGATGTTCTAACTTTTTATGATATGAAATTCTATTGGGATAATAATGGTGGCATATGGATGGATGTCTTAAGTGATGAAGCCCCGAGCTACTGAAGGTAGTGCCACATGAAAACATTTTATGTCATCTTTTAGCATTTTTCACTACAAACTTAAATAATAAATACTTAACATTTGACTGCTAACACTTGCAACAAACCTTTTCAACGCAAAATAAACCACCTGCTAGAATGAACTCTCCATTTTAAAACTTTTAGGCTACTTGATTGCAAATATGCGCTACTCTCAATTTACCAACAGTATTGGCAATTTGTTTGCAAAAACTGCCACACGTGTGTGCGTGCGTGCGTGCGTGTGTGTGTGTGTGTGTGTGTGTTTTTGCAATCAGCACTGTCTTCACGGCTGTGAACGTACCCGAATCTCATTTTGCCACCAGCATTGCTTCCTGAATGCAAAGTGTGGCAGCGAAATGCTAAAAGACGCCAGAAAAACTTGGCTCTTTTGACGCGCCTTAAAAGGACAGGTTACTCGTTCATTCCTTCTCTGATTCCAGTTCCGGTTGAGGCGATGGGTGGCGAGGAAGAATGGCCTTTATGGACCGCCGCGTGCGAAGCCTAAGCCTGCTAATTACTGCCCGCTCATTACCTGGAAGTCTAGTAATTATCCGCAGACTTTTTCTCGAGGTTAAATGCATCGGTAGTGCGTCTTTTAATCTTTGGAATTCATAAAAAAAAAATGTAATAGCCTCGAAACCTATCATTTTTCTTCTTCGCCAAAGTCGACGCTTAAAGCGAACACGATTTTTGCCTTCTTTTCCTTTGCAGATATCAAAATAGTTTTCAGATGTATCAAGTCTGACATTTTATATCTGAATTTCTTTCACTGACTATACACAA
>JANJGK010009073.1:0-23480 GCA_039081455.1 Macrobrachium rosenbergii
CTCAGCTTTTTTCAGTTTTTTTTTTATCTATCTATTAGTAAAGCGTCTTTTTATTCTCTTATGTAAAAAGCGTTTACCTGACATGAAAATTATCTCTCTTTTTGTAACCATTATTCTTGTAATAAATTATGAAATCATTCGTAAGTTTTTCTTTGCTAAAATCATATACTTATCAATATCAACATAAATTAAATATGAAGATTATTTTGCTAGTTGCTCACACTCAGAGAGAGAGAGAGAGAGAGAGAGAGAGAGAGAGAGAGAGAGAGAGAGAGAGAGAGAGAGAGAGAGAGAGATTTAAGTTCTCAATGCCTATGTAGCAATACCAACAAATTACTGTACTTCTTACCCTTCCAACGTGACACACACACACACAGAGAGAGAGAGAGAGAGAGAGAGAGAGAGAGAGAGAGAGAGAGAGAGAGAGAGATTTAACTTCTCAATGCCTATGTAGCAATACCAAACAAATTACTGTATTTCTTATCTTTCCAACGTGACAGAGAGAGAGAGAGAGAGAGAGAGAGAGAGAGAGAGCGAGAGAGAGAGAGAGAGAGAGAGAGAGAGAGAAGAGTAGAGTGGAGGGGAGAGAGAGAGAGAGAGAGAGAGAGAGATGAAACTTCCAAATGTTTGCATTGTATTTCTTTACCCTTCGAACGAAATGAAACCTTTTGCTGACATCCACCTCACTTGTGAGACTGAAGATTTACATAATAATAATTCCTTCATTCTCCCAATATCTTCTTCTCGATTTTTGCCTTCAACCCAATTAAGAGAGATTCCCTTCCCTGGTGATCTGCGGCGCCGTAAAGCCAATATTTGTTCTAGGTAATCGTCTATGTTTTCCTTAATGAAGCAAATATACTGGACAAAAAAATAACATTAAAAATATTCCTTTCAAGGAATCTTGCCAGATTTGTGTAAATAACAAATGTGTTTTCACTCGTTATTTCTTGGGGTTTTTTTATGTATCATTTACAGCTTTACGGTTATATTTTACGCTTTTTACGTCTTACATTAAGAGTTAAGAAATTATATGAATTTCTCAGACATTCCGAAGTAAAAAGGCAAAAGTCTTTATGAACACTCTAATAACTATAATTGCTGTTTTAGGGTAAGTGATGCAATGCACTGCTACCCTAAAACCATTCTTCTCGTATTTAAATAATTTACTTACATTTTTATCTGTTTATTCATTTGTTAATTAATCTTTTTCTAATACGTGATCTCTTCTTTCTGTATTTCCTGTTACCTTCTGTTACTTCTTTCAAATGAACTCCATAATATTCTTTGGAAGCTCGAATTTTAAGTCAATGACCCCTGTGGTGGGCTTGTTCTATATGGATAGGGTTCAACTTCTGAATAATAATAATAATAATAATAATAATAATAATAATAATAATAATAATAATAATAATAATAATAATAATAATTAGGGTTCAACTTCTGAATAATAATAATAATAATAATAATAATAATAATAATAATAATAATAATAATAATAATAATAATAATCTTTAGAAGGTTGAATTTCAAGTCAATGACCAATAATTGGGAGAGAATTATTAGTAGATCTGTAATATAATGCATAATGTTTGCCGAAAAATTTGATGTATAACTCCATTCAGAGAGAGAGAGAGAGAGAGAGAGAGAGAGAGAGAGAGAGAGAGAGAGAGAGAGAGAGAGATTAAACCGGCCTACCTTAGTCCCTTCATTTATTTTTAGATCTCTTAAAGGTGACATGACTGATCTCCTGAAAATTGTCATAGAAATTTGCACTGACAGTTAAAATTTATATTAACATTTGAACAGTTAAATCTTATATTGTTTTACATTTATATTTTGTTTTCAAGACTTGGAGACTTATCTTCCAAATACACCTTTTCTCGCGTTTACTCAGAAACTGTTAAGCAGCAATTATGAAGTTAAGACAATTCTAAACTCTCTGTGTTTAATTTGCTTTACACAATTACACGTTAATTTCAATTTTTTTTTACCATTTAAAAAATCAATAATAGTTTTTTGGAGCATAATACAAATGTTTAATCCGGTGTTAATTCTGGGATATATATTTTGTTACTGATTTTGTCAATCATTATTTGAAATGACACAAAATAACAAAATTTCAATTATAAACTTTTCTGATTTCTTTCGTAATGGCCATTTATTGAATATAATTCCTTTTATGAATCATTTCATGTCTGTTTTCCCAATTCTATCGCCATCTTCATCGTTGCTCGTTTGGTGCAACGAAGGTTAAAGCTACGGACGCCCGTAGCCAGACGCCACTAGAACCGAACGCTCAAACATGATTAACCAATATACAAGACGAATCTCTCACTGTCGAATTCCCCTCGAAAGAGAGAATGATAATAATTCCTCTTCTCATCGGCTATTCTTTGTTTCCCGTCTCTCTCTCTCTGTACACTTTAAAGCAAACCCTCTCCCTTCGTGTTTTCCCCCTTTTTTTTTATTTTTTATTTTATTTACCTGGTCGTTATTGTTTTTGCTTCACGTTGCCATTTTTCCTAGCGTCAACAGGGCGAGTAGCTTGGTCACCTGGTAGGGGCAGACTAAGCACGATTATGGAAATGACGGCTGGTTGGTGACGTCACGCGCTATCTATTTATAACTTTTGCATCCCTCTCTCTTCTTTAATTTTATTTCGGGTGAGCTCTTGAAGTTGCGCCAGGGAAAGAGGGGCCGATTCTGATGTGGTGTTTAAGCTTTGTATTTATTTTTGGTATATGATCGCTATTGTTTTTTTGTTTGTTTATCTCTATCGCTAACGCTAAACACGGTTGCAAAGATGGAGTACAAATGGGGATGCTTATCTCTTTCATGTCCAAGACGATTTTGCGTATATATATATATATATATATATATATATATATATATATATATATATATATATAGTATATATATATATATATATATATATATATAAATATATATATATATATACATATACACACACACACACACATATATTATATATATATATATATATATATAAACACATCTTAGCTTACAATCTTGAAATAAAAAAAAAGCTATTCATAATCTCTATAAAAACAGCAACACGATAAAGGCTCATCTATTATCTTACAACACCTCCTTGACATCAAGATATAACGTAAATACCAAAATCTCATAAAAATGATTTAGAGCAGAATACAACATTAGGCACATCAAGTACATCGCCGTCGGCAACATCAAAGCGGAAGGGCAAACGATTATTCAGCCGAATACCCAAAAATAAACTAAAATAAATACAAAATAATGAGCTAATAACTTCACGAAATAATTGAGCGAATGACCTTTGACATGCTTGAGTGTACAGTAAAGTTAGCCGATGTAAGTGCAGATGTAGCGTGCTTGCAAGCATTGTACAATTCAGCCGTTGCTGAGCGGTTAATGCAAGGTAATTGTAATATATATACATATATATATATATAGTATATATATATATATATATATAATATATATATATATATATATTATATACATATATATATATATATATATATATATATATATATATATATATATATATATATATATATATATATATATATATATATATATATATATATCTTCTTCTTTTAACGTGCTTTTTTCCCATTTTTGTATGGGGTAAGCACGATGCCTTCTTTTGAAGGACTTTTGATTTGGCTTTGGGGTAGACCGTAGTCTCGATCGGCTGCCCTGCCCGACATCGCTTAGACCCCGGTAGCGTATGTTACATGTATCATACCCGACCCAACGCCCTTTCTTCCCAGAAGCGAGAAGTTGTTGCGCGGGTAGGGCGAGAGTTCGAGACGTATGAGATGTTTATGTTTTAGAAGGTGTTGTAGTGGCTTTGTTTTGTGTGTGTATTTAGTCTGTAACATCCATTTGCTTTTTAAGCAAACCTATCCGTTGATTACATATATAATCCCGGGATGTCTACACTGATAGCAAAGTGTCCGCCTCTCTGATCAGTCGGCTGCGGATTTGAACCCGCGCCACAGACCTCTACGAAGTCCGAAGCTGCTGCTGTAACCGACTGAGCCATCGAGGCTCCTTATATATATATATATATATATATATTATATATATATATATATATATATATATATATATATATATATATATATATATATATATATACACACACACACATACATATGTGTGTATGCATGTAAATTAATATATATACATAAATAAATATGTCTGTGTGTGTGTATGAGCGCGCACAAGCGAGTGTGTATATTCGTTGACGCTGATTACTTTTAGCTGAAAAAACTTAACATCAAATACATTTTCTAAGCTATCCACCGATAGACAGTCTAATTTATCGTTGCTATCAATCTTTACTTTAGATAGATAAATAAATATATAGACAGACATATATATAAATAGAAGAGATTCCCTGTTATGTGCTGAGCCTACAGAGACCTGGCCAGACAAACATAATTCACTTATGACTTGGAAATTCCCATAAGATTGAAACCCCCGGTTGGAACAGAACACGAATTATGGAAAACGGTGGAAATTGCTTCGTTCTTGTTGTAATTTATTATATGCGGGAAGACAAACACCTTCTAACAGAAATGGGAAAATAATGGTTTTAAAGTGATGTTTATTATTATTATTATTATTATTATTATTATTATTATTATTATTATTATTATAACCTTACTCACAGGGGCCACTGACTTGAAATTCAAGCTTCAAAGAATATCGTGTTCATTCCTTTTATCCAGGTATTACTGTGGTAACTGTCCCTCTTATCAAGTATTACTGTGGTGACTGTCCCTCTTATCCAGGTATTACCGTACTGAGGTAACTGTACCCTTTATCCAGAAATTACTGTGGTGACTGTCCCTTTTATCCAGGTATTACTGTTCTGTTTATCCGTTTTATCCAGGTATTACTGTTCTCTCTGTCCCTTTTATCCAGGTATTTCTGTGGTAACTGTCCCTTTTATCCCGGTATTACTGTGCTGTCAGTCCCTTATATCTAGGTATTGCTGTGATGACTGTCCCTTTTATGCAGGTATTACTGTGGTAACTGTCCCTTTTATCCAGGTATTACTGTGGTGATTGTCTCTTTTATCCAGGCATTACTGTGGTGACTGTCCCTCTTATAGAGATATTACTATCCCGTCTGTTCCCTTTAACCACGTATTACTGTGCTATCTGTCCCTTTTATGCAGGTACTACTGTTGGTGACAGTCCCTTTTATCTACTGTGGTGACTGAAAAGCATTTCCAATAATATATTTCTATGGTCTCGAGTACACGAAATGAGGTATGATAAACCCGTAGAGTTTATTTACCACATGAGTTACAAAGGGGAGGGGGATGGGGGGATGGGGGGATGGGAGGAAGGGGAAGGTGGCGTGGGTATGGGTTTGAAACCTACCCTATCATCTAAGTTGGGTCAAATGATGGCCGCCGTGCCAAATTTTGTCTAGATCGGTCAACATATTACCATACATACAAACATCCACTTTATATATATATACAAATATATATATATATATATATTATATATATATAAATATATATATATATATATATATATATATATATATATATATATATATATATATACAGTATATCCCGCAGAGAACTACAAAGAGAAAAAGAGAGCAAAAGTCTCATCTCAAGCAAAAAAAATCACCCGGCAGCTTTCCCACCTGAGCCGTTAATATATTCGTCTCTTCCAACGCGGAAGATTGAAGGAGGCGATGCGGTTTCCGAACTTCATTTTCTTATGGAAGTTCGAGAGTAATTGGAAAGCAACTTCCTCCTCGAATACGCCACGAGGGGAAAACGAAAACTTCCGACTGCGGAACTCCCCAAACTCGACACGCCTATCAAATAACTGCTGTCCCGAATTTGCTTTCTAATCTGCTCTTGATAGGATTCACTGACTTGACGAGAGTTGGCTCAAGTCGACCTGTGCTAGTTTCCTCGTCCATTTCATAATTGCTTTCTTCATAATTCATATTCGTTATTGGAATAATCAAGCTAACACCTACTTGCGTTTGGGACATGGGCATGATTATAAAATATGATTATGGAAAGGAATATAGAGTTTAGGCCAAAGGCCAAGAACTGGGACCTATGAGGTCATTTAGCGCTGGAAAGGAAATTGACAGTAGGTGTTTTCTGAAAGGTTTAACAGGAGGAAAACCTCGCTGTTGCACTTGAAGCCATTGTTAGGAGAGGGTGGATAGCAAGATGGAAGATGGAAGAAAGATAATATGAATGGAGGTACAGTAAAAGGAACGAAAGGGTTGATTATGATTTGATTTTGATTATGGTCTGGAATATTTTTTTTATTGTTATTAGATTATGATTAATTGTTTTTCATTATTTTTCTGATTATGATTTGATCATGATTACTCTAGTTTTGTTAATTTTGATTATGATTAGATTTTTTCTCTTCGTGCATGATTAGATTATGATTATAATAACATTTTGCTGTGATTATTTAAAAAAAAAATAATGATTAGCAATGATTAAGTACAATGCCTAAGTAGTAGGTAGCACACTACATCTATTAGGAGCACTGTTCCATAGTTGAGCACAATAATATAACCTTTTAAATAACTTACAAACTCACGGTATTAAAAACATGCATTTTCATACAATTTTTTTTATCTTTTATTTTAGAAGATACGCGTACATTTATGTCATCTTAAAATGCACACGTCTGAATATATGAAATGCTAATGTTATATATTCATACATTTTACGCATGTTTTTATGCCTAGATACCAAAAATTGCTATAAAGATGTAAAAAAAAAGTAGTTAGTTAATCGATCACTAATCGATTATTTTTCATGAAAGTGATCAGTAACCACGATTACTTAAAAATCCATGAAACTCCCACCACTAGTGATGATTCTACTACCAGCAACCGTCTGCCTTAAATTAGCCAGCAGCGTGTGCATGTAGCCTACAAGCCTGCTGTCTGTCTTACATAGCCAGCAGCATGTACTGTAAATGTACATGTACAAACGCACTGGGTCTATGGTGACACAGCACTACAAGTAATACACACACTGTTACAGTCACACACACACACTCAATGATAGGCAGTTCCACGACATACACAGACAACTTGTTTAGATACCCTGTGGGTGTGTACTCCCACACCACCCCGCCGGCAATCAGTTTTTATACCAGCACTGCGTTTCAAGTCTTCTGAAACATTTATAGGCTTTTCGTTCATTTGACTGATATGACATGGGAAACAAGCAAGCGAAAACGTGAGATGGTGCTAAGCTTTCAAAACACACTTGGACTTGAAAGCGAAGTGCTTTATGGAAATGACAAAGAAATAATCACAACAATCACATTTTAATCATTGATTATTTGTCAAGGACAGTATGATTATGATTTGATTAGGATTATCGCTGAAGAGTAAATTTTTACTATGATTTGATTATGATTATCGCTGAAGAGTAATTTTTTATTAGGATTTGATTATGATTACATGAGTTATCTATTTTTTTTTATTAGGATTTGATTATGATTACATGAGTTATCTATTTTTTTTATTAGGATTTGATTATGATTACATGAGTTATCTATTTTTTTTATTATGATTTGATTATGATTACGTAATCAGACCCGTGGATTATGTTTTTTTTTTATCAATAACCATACCCATATCTGTTGGTAATATTCATTATCAGCTAACTCTGTTCTTGATCGCTCAGGTTAACACCTAACTGTGTTTGGTGATATTCATTAGTACGTATATTCCAAGCAAATGTATGTTTAGGCACGTATATTCCAAGCAGATGTATGTTTAGGTACGTATATTCCAAACATATATGTTTAGGTAAGTATATTCCAACCAGATGTATGTTCAGGTACGCATATTCCGATATGTAAAAATTTTAGGGCCAATAAACAAAATGGTTACCGTCCCAGGGATCCGGTCACTCATAAACAGATTTTATGTCGCAAATAAAAAGGTGACCAAACCCGGTGTGAGAGTATAAAGGGGAATATAACGTAGCCCACACCTGAATTATTGAGCAGGGTTGCGGGATATTCCAAGGCCGCTACTTGGTTCCCCCACGAAACTGTATTTTATTCATTTTAAAAGTACGAAGGCCACTGTTATAAATAAATGAAAGGCACTTTAATAGAAAGTTTTTTAATAACAACACTTACGTAATTACTATAACACCAAAATCGAAGAGCACTTTAATAAAAAGTGTTTTAATAAAATTACTTAAGCAATGACTATAACACCAAAATCGAACAGCACTTAAATAGAAAGTGTTTTAATAACATTCCTCGAGTAATTACTATAACACCTAAATCGAAGAGCACGTTATTAAAAACTGTTTTAATAACATTCCTTAAGTAATTAATATAACACCAAAATCGAAAAGCACTTTACTAAAAAATGTTTTAATAACATACCTTAAATAATTACTATAAAATCGAAAAGCACTTTAATTAAAAATGTTTTGATAACATTACTTAGGTAATTACCACAATATCTAAAATCGAAAAGCACTTTAATAAAAAGTGTTTTAATAATTCCTTATGTAATTACTATAACACCAAAATCGAAAAGCACTTTAATAAAAAGTCATTTAATAACACCCCTTAAGTAATTACTATAACGCTAAAATTGAAGAGCACTTTAATGAAAGGTGTTTTAATAACACCACTAACGTAATTGCTATAACACCACAATCGAACAGCACTTTAACAAAAAGTGTTTTAATAACATCCCTTAAGTTATTACTATAAGACCTAAAATCGAAGAGCACTTTAACAAAAAAGTGTTTTAATAACACTCCTTCAGTTATTACTATAAGACCTAAAATCGAAGAACACTTTAACAAAAAGTGTTTTAATAACACCCCTTAAGTTATTACTATAAGACCTAAAATCGAAGAGCACTTTAACAGAAAGTGTTTTAATAATACCCCTTGAGTAATTGCTATAACAACAAAATCGAAGAACACTTTAATAAAAAGTGTTTCAGTAACATCCCTTAAGTAATCGATATAACACCAAAATCACAATTTATGAAAACAATAACAAAGGCAGCTCTAGTAGCGCGAGGGAGACTGAATGGAGGCAACAGAATAAAAAAACAAAATAGATAATGGGATGGAAAAGGAACGCATTGAAAACGGAAGAAAAACAAAATAGAAAATAGGATGGGAAGGGAGCGCAGACAACTGAAAATGGAACAAAAAACAAAACAACAGAAAACGGGATGGAAGGGAACGCACTGAAAACGGAACAGAAAACGGGGTGGGAAGGTAACGCCGACAACTGAAAACGGAATAAAAACAAAACAACAGAAAATAGGATGGGAAGGGAGCACAGATAACTGGAAAAGGAACAAAAACAAAATAACAGAAAATGGAATGGGAAGGGAACATGGATAACTGAAAAAATGGAACATAAACGAACCATCAGAACACGGAATGGGAAGAGATTTACTGAAAACTGAACCGCAGAAAACAACAGAAAACGGGATGGGAAGAGAACGCACTGAAAACGGAACGAAAACAAAAGCAACAGAAAACGGAAGGACAAACAACAAAATACCTACTCGCCATCACAGGGAGCAATCAATGACCGGAGGCGCCATTACTGAAAGAGTCTTACGGTTAAGATTTGCCAAGGAGATCCTTTTATTTTTATTTTTACTTTTCTGTACAAGAAAACTATTGAGCCGGGTTTGTCTGTCCGTCAGCACTTTATTGTCCGCCCACAGATCTTAAAAACGAGTGAGGCTAGAGAGCTGCAATTTGGTATGTTGATCACCCAACCTCCAATTATCAAACATACCAAATTGCAGCCCTCTAGCCTCCTCAGTAGTTTTTATTTTATTTAACGTTAAAGTTAGCCATAATCGTGCTTCTGGCAACGACATAAGATAGACTACCACCGGGACGTGGTTAAAGTTTCACTGGCCGCAGCTCATACAGCATTATACCGAGACCAACGAAAGATAGATCTATTTTCGGTGGCCTTGATTATACGCTGTAGCGGCTGCACAGAAAACTCGATTGCGCCTGAGAAACTTCCGCGCATTTTTTACTTGTTTTATTTCCTGTGTCTTGCAGTCCAATCTGCAGAGAGTGGGAAGGACAGCAGTTCCACAGTTCCCCTCCGCAGGGAAGCGAAGGGGAACAAGACGACTCAGGTCCCTTCTCATCTCTTATGCAGATGGGCAGTGGGGAAATGGTTTGTTCCTCTTGTCTCAATTATATCATGCTTTGGTTGTCCCTGGTTACTTTATTACTTCTCAGTTTCTTTTATGATACATACATAAATATATATATATATATATATATATATATATATATATATATATATATATATATATATATATATATATATATATATATGTATGCAACAACATCCCCCACTACTAATCAGGCGTTGCCTCGACATCTCTGTTCCTTATGCCTTCCATCCATATGAAAGTAAATTGTGCAAAAATCCTCCCCCCCCCCCCAACCCAACAGAAAGAGAGAGCAAAAGCCTCCATAGATTGGGGAGAACTTCTTCCGCAAAAGAGACCCAGAGACATTTGCTGGTAAGATAAGTCAGTAGAATACCAGAAGCTGAGATCTGCGAAGATATCCTTGAGAAACTGTTGATGGTAAAAGGACGGCAGAACTCCTTTTTCCATTGTATGGGGTTCTCTCTCTCTCTCTCTCTCTCTCTCTCTCTCTCTCTCTCTCTCTCTCTCTCTCTCTCTCTCTCTCTCTGATGTATGTATGTATGTATGTATGTATGTATACATATACATATATATGTACATTTACTACAAAACTGCCTATATATATATATATATATATATATATATATATATATATATATATATATATATATATATATATGTATGTATGTATGTATATATATGAGAGAGAGAGAGAGAATTGTTATGGGTGTGCATATTTATATATATATATATATATATATATATATATATATATATATATATATATATATATATATATATATATATATTAGAGAGAGAGAATTGTTGTGGTGTACGTGTGTGTGCTTTCGTCTGTTCAAGCGAGAATGTACATTATGTACCAGTGTGTGTGTGTGTGTGTGTGTGTATGCATGAACTGAAAGCAACATATCTGTGTACCTTTGCGAAATTCCCTCTGTGCACCAAATCGCCAACACAAATGTACCAAAATTTCTCTCGAAGCAAATTAAAGCAGAAACATTTTCCTCTCCCATTTCAATCGCCTTCACGAAAAAAATAAAAGGCACAAAAAAAAATCCCTTCCCTAACTTCTTTTAGTAAGAACTCCTGGCTAATTGCACTGAGCGGGTTGTAAAACTTCCATAGTATAACATGCACAGGGAAGCGAAAAGTTATAAAACTGGAGGATGGATGTATGAAAGCAAAATGCGTTTAATACCTTTTTTTTTATTTTATTTTTCTCCCCCGCTGCGTGGAAAGCGCTTCTTGCATATACTCAGACATTTTTAGTGAGAGCATTTTTGCTTAAATCTTCTAATTACATTTTGGAATATCGAAACGAGCTCATTACAATTCCCGCTATAATTAGTATACAAGCGTCTCCCTTTCCCTATTATGTTAATAAAATCAAGGTACTTAAGTGTCTCAGAGACGGAAAGAAAGATAAGAATAAAAAACACGAAGCAGATTTAATTGCTAAATGAAGCCAGTTTCGTCTCTGAGCTAAAACGGGTAAAAAATGCGCCGAAGTTTCTTCGGCGTAATCGAGTTTCCTGTACAGCGTATAATCAAGGCCATCAAAAATAGATCTATCTTTCGGTGGTCTCGGTGTAATGCTGTATGAGCCGCAGCCCATGAAATTTAACCACGGCCCGGTGTGGCCTGTCCTATATCGTTGCCAGATGCACGATTATGGCTAACTTTAACCTTAAATAAAATAAAAACTACTGAGGCTAGAGGGCTGCAATTTGATATGTTTGATGATTGGACGGTGGATGATCAACATACCAATCTGCAGCCCTCTAGCCTCACTAGTTTTTAAGCTCTGAGGGCGGACAGAAAATGTGCGGACAGAAAAAAGTGCGGACGGACAGACAAAGCCGGCACAATAGTTTTCTTTTACAGTAAACTAGAAAGGAAACTATACTGAACTTTGAGGAGACATTTACACAGTCATAATATCGAAATATAAATGAATTTTTTCTTCATTCGTCTCTAAGATTCCTCTAAGCTACTTACGATCTACTCAGACATAAGCTAACTTTTCTGGGGCTTATGACCCTCTTGCTCTTAAGCCGACGTTATACGTGAATGCTCTCTCTCTCTCTCTCTCTCTCTCTCCTCTCTTCTCTCTCTCTCTCTCTCTCTCTCTCTCTCTAAGTAATCTTCTAGTTTCTTCAATAACAAACTTTGCACCAAGTGTTAATCTTGCCAACACTGGTGGCAAAATTAACACCTAGATCAATGTTTGTGTGAAGTCAATACAGGTGGCAAAATTAACTCTTAGATCAATGTTTGTGTGATGTCAATATTGGTGGCAAAATTAACATCTAGATCAATGTTTGTGTGTGATGTCAATATCGGTGGCACAATTAACGCCTAGATCAATCTTTGTGTGGTGTAAATACTGGTGGCAAAATCAAAATCTAGAGCAATGTTTGTGTATGATGTCATTGGTGGTGAAATGAACACCTAGATCAAGGTTGTGTGATGTCAATACTGGTGGAAAAATTAACATGTAGATCAATGTTTGTTTGATGCCAATATTGGTGGCAAAATTAACATGTAGATCAATGTTTGTTTGATGCCAATATTGGTGGCAAAATTAACATCTAGATCAATGTTTGTTTGATGTCAATATTGGTGGCAAAATTAACACCTAGATCAATTTTGTATAGGTCCACAATAATGTATCAGTAGAATGTGAGACGTTATAAAAATGTATAAAAAGCTTTCGAACCCTGTCCTGGGTTCATCTTCAGTCCAACTGACTGAAGATGAACCCAGGAAAGAGTTCGAAAGATTTTTATACATCTTTATAAAGCCTCACCTTCTTTTGATATATTACTGTGGACCTATGCAAAATTCCTCTTGTTCTCGGCACTGAGAGTTCTACACATCTACATCAAAGTTTGTGTAGGTGATGTCACCTTAAAGAACAACTGGAACTTCAAGAAGAAGAAGAAGGAATAGTGACTGCTTACAGTTCAGAGTTCGAGACAAAAAACGCCCTTTCAAACAGTTAGTTACCTGAGGCTTAGGCCTAGAAGGTGTCTCTTATCAACTTGGCCTAGGCGTTAAGCTTCTTAATGAACTGAGCGCATTAGGAACCTATTTGCCTCACTCGTCTCAGCGGCGACTTCGCCTTCACTTCATCACACGAAATGATGAACTTCCAGATAATCTGTGGGACCTGTATTTCAGAGTTTGATTAAAATATTTTTTTTATTATAACAAAGTCAAATACATGACCGCGATGAGCAGAGCTCTTAGAACAGGCAATCAGCTTGAGTTATTAAGGCTATCTTGATGATTAAAAATCAATCATGCATGTTATGGGCGCTTCGTTTCAGAACGAGGATTAGTGAAGACGTTGAAAGGATGTTTTGAAAAAAATTAATTTCATTTTAAAATTTAGATTTTTAAAGCGGCCGTTTGGTTTTTAATGTTAGGAAAATACTGGCTAGATTCTACTTGGCTTTTGAACCAATAAAATAATATCCAATATTTATGATAAAATAACATAAGGCTCAGAAAAATATGAGTGTCTGTGAAAAAAAATTAATGTCCATTAGAGAAAAAATTCCTTAAATCACTGGCATGCTCTTAGAAAATCTATGCACTTTTCTTTGAAGGAGTGTGTGAAATTTCAATATTGTATAATAGGACATTGAAAATAAATTAGGGTCTACTTAACGTTAAGGAAATATTATACAAAATATAAATGAAAAACAAATTTTTACTCATTCAAGTATAAACAATGTAATTTTATGATATTTAACGACATTGAAAATTACAAACTTCAACTAACGCCGTAATAACAAAATTAGTAATGATAGTTTTCAACTCACACCGTAAAAATATCAGTTCTATCTAAAGCAAATGATTGGCATGCCATTTATCTGAACCCAGGATTACCGCAAATAATCGTGTTTTAAATTTTATTTTTAATCTTTCAGTATAGAATTTAGGCCAAAGGCCAAGCACTGGGTCCTATGGGGTCATTCAGCGCTGGAAGGGAAATTGACAGAAAAGGTTTGAAAGATGTAACAGGAGGAAAACCTCGCAGTTGCACTATGAATCAATTGTTAGGAGAGGGTGGAAAGTAAGATGGAAGAAAGAGAATATGAACGGAGGTACAGTCAAAGGAACGAAAGGGGTTGCAAGCTAGGGGTCGAAGGGACGCTGCAAAGAACCTTAAGTAACGCCTACAGTGCACCGCATGAGGTGCACTGACGGCGCTACCCCACTACGGGAAAAAGCAGACCCTTGAATTTAAAGGGTTTTATAATAATCATTATAATCACTTCCAAAATTTTACCACAATCATAAAAGCTCATCATTTCTCAGACCCGCAACAGATGAATATAATTCTGATCATTTTAAGCATTACGGGTATTTTGAGGGTATTTTTTTTTTTTACATAATTTTGTGAATTATATAAAACCCTAGATCCATAATTGATGACTGTGAATTCTGATAATTTTAAGAAGTTATGAGAATTTTCTTATTTTTTGTACACAGTTTTCTGAAATATATAAAACCATAGACCCATAATTGATGACTATGAATTCTGTTCATTTTAAGAAGTTACGAGATTTTTCTTGTTTTTGTTTTTGTTTAGTTTTATGAAATATATAGTCCTACTCATAACTGATAACTATAATTCTGTTAATTATAAGAAGTTATGAGGATCTTCTTATTTTCTGCACACAGTCTTCTGAAATATATAGAGCCCTAGACCCATAATTGATAACTATAATTCTGTTAATTTTCAGAAGTTACGACTATTTTGGGGGAATATTTTTTCACATGGTTTCGTGAATTATATAAAACCCTACCCACCCCCTACTAGGCACTAGATAGCAGCAGCACCTCCTCCCTCCCCCACCTTCCTTCTCTCTCTCTCTCTCTCTCTCTCTCTCTCTCTCTCCAATCACCTTCGACATCTGACACTCGGGATTTCGCTTAAGAGAGTTCCATTTCTCGATATCTGAAGGAGGCCAGAAATCCTGGCGAGGTCCTGTTGAGACCCAGAATTCAATTGAAATGCCAATTACGTCTCTCCAACCGCCGCCCCCCCCTTCCCCCCCTAGAACTACCAATCCCTTTCTGTCTCATTCCTAAAAGTTAAAGTACCTTTATATAGCAGAGAAACTACTGCTTCTCTCTCTCTCTCTCTCTCTCTCTCTCTCTCTCTCTCTCATTTAAAAGGTAAAGTACCCCTAATATATTTAAACTCTCCCAAGCTCACTCTTTGAAGTTAATGGACACTAATGCAGCTGAATGGGCTCGCTCTCTCTCTCTCTCTCTCTCTCTCTCTCTCTCTCTCTCTCTCTCTCTCTGTATATATATATATATATATATATATATATATATATATATATATATATATATATATATATATATATATATATATATATATATATAATATATATATTGGATTTGTATAAACATGTGAATAAAAAGCACACATACACACACATATATATGTATGTATATATATACACATATGTGTATATATATATGTATATATATACATGTAATTGTGTGTGTGTGCTTTTTATTTACATATTTATACAAATGCAAGCACCAGAGGAAAATGGATTTCATTGACAATTCCGCAAACAACGAACAAAATACGACAGACCTTAAACCGTGGACAGTAAACATAAAAATCATAATAAAAAAAATTCGGCTAAAAAAAAAAAAAAAAAAAGTCGCACCTAAACACGAACAACAACCGGCGCATTGGCAGACCGAACGAAAACGTTTCGTCGTCACTTCCATTAATATATTAAAAAAAAAAAAAATCCAATTAAAAACTTCAATGATAAATTAAATTTATCCCGGGGCCGAAATGACAGGTACTACCGTCACAGGCGCAAAATTTTCTATGTATATAAAAAAAAAAAGTTCTGCCGAACTGAATTTATGATGTTGGGGATGCGAGCAGTTTATGTGCTGTTATAATCTGTAGTTGTTTTTCAGATTTTTTTTTTTCAAATAGCGCTATTACGCCGTATTCGATTTCGGGAGGGGAGGGGGAAGTGGTCACGACTGAATTTGGCGTTTTATTTATTTATTTTGTTTAAAATTTAATTTTTTTTGGGGGGGGTAGTCATAAATGAATTAGGTGTTTTTTCTTATTTATTTTACTATACATACCTTAATACAGCATAACGCTGCCGGATTTGTTTGAAATGAACTTAAATAAAAAAAAACAGTAGATATACAAAGGAAAATTCTTTTAATTGAAACTGGTATTATTATTATTATTATTTTTATTATTATTATTATTATTATTATTATTATTATTATTATTATTATTATTATTTGAAACTGACATTAGTTTTCTAGCAAAAATATTATCATTATTAGTACCAGTAATAATAATAACAATAATAATAATAATAATAATAATAATAATAATAATAATAATAATAATAAAACAAAAAAACCCGAATTCTGACAATCAAATTTAAACCTGAAACTTTCCATTATTGAGGAAAAGAGAAAACTACCGTTACTCCTAAAAACCGCTAACAACTTACAGACACAAAAAAAAATGAGAAACCAATTCAAAGAAATAATAACTCTTCCTTGCTTTGCGAAGAAGCGACAAAGAATCGCAAAGAAACAAAGAAAGAAACAAACAAACAAAAGCAGGAACAACGGAAAACTGCGTCCGAGTTGAGGTAGGCCGTATTGCTGAGTCTGTATTGGTCATCAAGTGCTGACTCAGCAAAAAAAGAAAAAAAGAAAATTGAAAAATTGCAACAGCTTCTCCAATTTTTCTCTCCTTCTTGTTCCCTTATTTCAAGTTTATTATCACATTTACTTTCGGTTAACCAGATCAGAATTTCTTTCTTTTTAACAGATTCTCCTATTTTTCCGTTTCCTTCTTGTTTCTTTGTTTCAGTTTTATTACCAAACTTACTTTTAGTTAACCCGGTCAGGATCTCTTTATTTCTATTGCAATATTTAATATTCATATTTTCCGCATGATCTGCAAAAGAAAAGTTAACACAGCTTCTCCTGTTTTAGTTTTTCTGTGAAAGAAAATGATTGTGCCGGCTTTGTCTGTCCGTCCGCACTTTATTCTGTCCGCACTTTTTTTCTGTCCGCCCTCAGATCTTAAAAACTACTAAGGCTGGAGGGCTGCAAATTGGTATGTCGATCATCCACCCTCCAGTCGTCACACATACCAAATTGCAGCCCTCTAGCCTCAGTAGCTTTTATTTTATTTAAGGTTAAAGTTTCATGGGCCGCGGCTTATACAGCAATATACCGAGACCGCCGAATCGGTGGCCTTGATTATGCGCAGTAGGGGCTGTACAGAAAACTCGACTGCGCCGAAGAAACTTCAGCGCATTTTTTACTTGCCTCTGTTCGTTTCTTGTTCCCTTAAGTCAATTTTATTATTAACCTCACTTTTTTCATTGCAGTATTTAATATTCATATGTTCTTCATGGTCTTCAATCCTTCGTCTCTTCTTTTTATCATGTTTAATATATCACCATTTTATCACAATTTGTGTCTTCTATCATTAAACTTACTTTTAGTTTTGCAGTGCAAAATCTCTTTCTTTTAACTGCAGTACTTAATATTCATATTTCCTTCATGATATTCAATCCTTGATCTCTTCGTTTTAACATGTTTAATATCTTCTTGTTATCATGTTTAAAATATCATCATTTTATCACAATTTGTGAATCTTCTCTCATTAAACTTACTTTTAGTTTTTCAGTTCAGAATAATCTTTCTTTTTATTGCAATATTCTATATTCCTATTTTCTTCATGGTACTAAATCCTTCATCTCTTCTTTGTATCGCGTTGTTCAATATATCATCATTTTATCACACATCTTTATTCTCCTTCTATTCCTTTCATCATAATATCTGAGTATGCATCTACGCATTGTACATTATCATTTGATCTATATTACATCTCACTGACACAGTATTTAATAGCTTACTTATTTACTACTGTTAATTCTGCTTCACCTTTCAACTCCATCTTTTTGTAATCTTACTTTATTGAGATTTATCATTTTTTCTCGTCTTTCGCTTGTTTATTTCTCTATGCGTTATTTAGCGTCGTAGTTATTTTTTCCTTATTTGTTCAGTTTACAGTTTGCAAAGCATTTGTCTTTATATTATTATTATTCCATTCCAAAAAGATGAAAGAAAGTAACTATCAGAGAGAGAGAGAGAGAGAGAGAGAGAGAGAGAGAGAGAGAGAGAGAGAGAGAGAGAGAGCAGGATATCCCCTAAAAATCAACAGAAAACTCCCAAGCAAAAAAGTAAAAAATAAAAAATTGGAGGCAAGTAAAAAGAGAAAAGGAAAAACTATTAGAGAGAGAGAGAGAGAGAGAGAGAGAGAGAGAGAGAGAGAGAGAGAGAGAGAGAGAGAGAGAGAGAGAGAGAGCGTGGCTAGGATATGCCCTATAAATCAACAAATAACTCCCATGCAAAAATGTGAAGAAAAAAAATTGAGACAAGAAAAAAATTTTCTAATCAAAATAAAACAAGAAATAAACTAAAATAAATCAGTATTTAACTGTGCATGATTCTTAATGAAAATTTAAAAATCATGAAAGACGAAATAGACCCTAATTGCATCATTAGCTGTGCAAACCCGTGACGTCAGTATCTTGGTAACTGTGCAAAAATTTCATCTCAACAGGATGTTGGAAAACCTGCTACAAACTTTGTCAGCGTTGCCAGATGATCGAGATGTGTTCCCAAGCGTTTTTAAAACTCTTTCTTACGCTGAAGGAATCAATTGAAGTTCTGAGGAATGTATGTTTGTATGTATGTATGTATGTATGTATACGGCATATATATATATATATATATATATATATATATATATATATATATATATATATAAATATATATATATATATATATATATATATATATATATATATATATATATATATATATATACATATATATATATATATACATATATATATATATATATATATATATATATATATATATATATATATATATATATATATATATATGAATGATGATTTATATACAAGCGTTAAGCTACAAACGTCCCTGAATATCCAATTCGCTCCACCTCGGGTAACATATATGAATATGAAAATATATTATTTCCGAGGTAGAGCGAATTGGATATTAAAGGACGTTTGTAGCTTAATGCTTATATATATATATATATATATATATATATATATATATATATATATATATATATATATATATATATATAAATATATATATATATATATATATATATATATAAATATATATATATATATATATATATATAAGCTATGTCCTTCAATCATAATCAACCTTTCCTCTCCCCGTTATCAAATCGCACATACACACAAGCGCCGAGAGTAACAGAGAAAAACGGCGAAAGATAAATGTATTAGCACGCAGTCGAAATCGATGCGGACCTTCGCTGATTACAAAGATTTCCATAGGGAACCCATTTTTGCAGAGTGGCCAAATCCACTGATCGCCGCCATTTATTCTTCTCTTTCCCCTTTAAAAAAAATTTTTTTTGAGAGAGAAAGCTTTCAGTCATTTAAATCCCCCCCCCCCTTTTTTTTTGCAGCGACAGAAACGAGCTTTTTCCTACACGAAATATATTCCATGATGTACTGGACTTATTACCAAGACATGGTCACAGCTTCATGGCTGTAACTTTGTTCGTTTAATAATCCCGTTTTTACCTTTTCGTGATTAAAATCAAATATATATATATATATATATATATATATATATATATATATATATATATATATATATATATATATATATATATATATATATATATATACATATATATATACACACATATATATATATATATATATATAATATATATATATATATATATATATATATATATATATATATATATATATATATATTACGTGTGCCTATCTTATAACGAAAGCAGAAAAAAACAAGGAAAAAAGTTACACAGAGGATACGAAACACTTCCATAAATCTGACAAGTTGTACAATGAACAGAAAAAACATGAATAAAAGTTCCCCAGTGGATACAAGACACTTTCACAAACTTTGACCACTTGTATAATGAAAAAAAAACTGAATGAAAGCTACACAAAGGATACAAAAACCTTTCACAAACTTCAACCACTTGTATAATGAAAGCCACCCCACAAATAGAAAAAAGTGACACAGAGGATACAAAACACTTTCATGAACTTTCACTTGTATAATGAAAGCACCCCCCCCCCACAAAAAAAAATGGGAAAAAGTTACACAGAAGATACAAGACACTTTCATAAACACCGACAACTTGTGTAATGAAAAATAACATAAAAAAGACAGAGAAAAAACCTGAAAAAAATAAAAAAAAAAAAAGCCACGACCTAAGAAAACTTCCAGAAAAACGACTGGAGTAATCGGATACATCCCAAAACGACCAGCCTAATGACACGGGCCCTTGCCTATAAAATCGCCTGTGGAGGAAAGAACCTTAATATGACTCAGTCTTCCCATAAAACATGGATTCTCTGCTGGGAAGATTGGGGGCGGGGGGGGGGGGGCTTTATGACAGATCTTTTTCGCAGGATGGTAGGAGAGAGGGAAAGGACCCCAGGGGGTTTAGGACAAATCTCCCAGGGTTCCTAAAACTTTACACCCCCGACCCCCAAGAAAACCAGACCTCAGGGGGAGAGGACCCCGGGGGTTTAGGACAAATACCCCAGGGTTCCTAAAATTTTACCCAGCCCCCACGAAAACTAGACCTCAGGGGGAGAGGACCACCGGGGGTTTAGGAAAAATCTCCCTGGGTTACTTTACAACAGCCCCGCTTGGCGCCGGCTTAAACCAGACCTCAGGGGAAGAGGACCCTTGGGGGGGTTTATGAAAAATCCCCCAGGGATCCTAAAACTTTACCCCCCACCCCCCAACGAAAACCAGACCTCAGGGGAAGAGGACCACCAGGGGTTTAGAGTAAATCCCCAAAGGTTCCTAAAACTTTACACTCCCTGCCCCCACGAAAACCAGACCTCAGGGGAAGAGGACCCCTGGGGCGGTTTAGAACAAATCCCCCAGGATACCTAAAACTTTACACCCCCACCCCCCGCCCCCCACGAAAACCAGACCTCCACCATTCGATTCTCGTCCTTTTTAGAGGCTTGATATATATCAGGGAAGTCATAAATATGGTAATTCTGTGGACGCGACAAAACTAAGGATTTCCGGAGAGGGATGAGAATCGTTCTCCTCTCCTTCTAGAGAGAGAGAAAAAAGAGAGGTCAGCATATATTACCTGGATTTATGTGTGTGTGTACCAGTAGTAGTATTAGTAATATAGTAGTGGCAAAAGAAAGAGGAGAGGCAAAGAGAGAAGGAGAATAACTAATATAATCGGGTACAATGAAGACATTAAATTTGCACCTGATAACAGATTGATAGTGATATTGACTGTACAGTATTATTAGTACCAGAAACATGAATGGTGGAAAAGGGTGGGAGCTGATACACACACACATGTATATATACATACATACATATATATACATATATATACATATAAAGTATATATATATATATATATATATATATATATATATATATATATATATATATATACATATATATATATATATATATATATATATATATATATATATATATATATATATATATAAAACCAACCAACGTCATCTAAGGGGGTGGGGGGACTCGCAAACCAGAGCCGCTGAACGAACGTGAACTTCAACCGACAGTCAAAGGACAGCAGAGGCAGCAACTTCAGAAGTTCCGGCCAGTGTCAACTTCATCTCAAAAGCCAAAGTTTCGCGCTAAGCTGTGTATGACATTATTAGAACAACAATGGCGCCCTCGAAGTTCAGAAGGAAATTTTCCCCCCGAGGTGGGACGCCCATTCGAGAAACTTTTGGGCGCTTTAACTCGGCCATGACAGGGTTGAATGAAAGGGAGGGGAGGAGGAAATCATGAGGAAGGGGGTGGGGGAACTTGGATGATAATGAGAGGGAATGCTCCAGGAGAGATAAGGGTTATGTACAGTTGTATGTTAGCAGACAGATATGATGATATGAATTTTAGACATACATATACATACACACAAGCACAAACGCACACACACACACACACACACACACACACACACACACACACACACACACATATATATATATATATATATATATATATATATATATATATACACACATATATATATATATTTATATATATATAAATATATACATATGTATATATAAATAAATAAATATATATACACATACATATATATATATATATATATATATATATATATATATACATATACATATATATATATACATACATACATATAACCGCGTTCACAGACCGACAACTTTCCCTGTATCTTAATCGCGAGCGACAGGCAGGAGGAACAATGGAACTCAAACTTCGCTTTTAAAACATGATAATAAAATTGGATTAAAATCTTTGTTGCCGCTGCCGCTGCCACTGATGATGATGACGATGACGATGACGGAAAGATTTCGTGGTATTCCCAGCTATATTAAAATCCACATTTCCGCTGCACGTTGACAGCTGTAAAATGAATGGGAGTGGCGGCTGGAATGCTGTTTCCATTCCTAAACATTCAAACATTCGTCGGTCGGGTAGGGAGAGAGAGAGAGAGAGAGAGAGAGAGAGAGAGAGAGAGAGAGAGAGAGAGAGAGAGATCTGGTGTTCCGCATTTTATTTGTTCTTATTTTCTTCCGGTCGAGAGAGAGGGAGTGAGAGAGACAAAGATCTGGTGTTCCGCATTTTATTTGCTCTTATGTTCTTCCCGTCGAAGAGAGAGAGAGAGAGAGAGAGAGAGAGAGAGAGAGAGAGATGGTGCTCCGCATTTTAATCGTTCTTAATTTCTTCCGGTCACGGGGAGAGAGAGAGAGAGAGAGAGAGAGAGAGAGAGAGAGAGAGAGAGAGAGAGAGAGAGAGAGAGATCTGGTGTTTCGCATTTTAATCGTTCTGATTTTCTCCCGGTCAGGGGTGGGGAGAGAGAGAGAGAGAGAGAGAGAGAGAGAGAGAGAGAGAGAGAGAGAGAGAGAGAGAGAGATCTGGTGTTCCGCATTTCATTTGTTCTTATTTTCTAGAGAGAGAGAGAGAGAGAGAGAGAGAGAGATTTGTCGTATTTTAAATCCTGCCAGGGTGGAAAATGCAGCCAAACGTAATATGATGAAATTATTTTGCCGAGTAAAAAAAAAAAAAAAAATTCTTGATGA
>JANJGK010009074.1:0-23477 GCA_039081455.1 Macrobrachium rosenbergii
GACAAGCCAGCACCGGGCCGCTTTTAAAGTTTCATGGGCCGCAGCTCATACAGCATTGTACCGAAACCACCGACAGATAGATCTATTTTCGGTGGCATCGATTATACGCTGTACAGAAAACTCGGTTCCGCTAAAAAACTTCGGCGCATTTTTTACTTCTTCATTCCTACCGGTACTGTCTACCACGTGAGTAAGATTCACCTGAGACAGAATAATTATATGTTATACCTCACAAGTGAGAAATAGAACGCTTTCAATAACCTGTTTCTTTAATCCGGTTTCCACATATTTTTAAGCATGATCATTTTCACTCTTGAACAGGGATTCCTGTCACTGACATGTTGATTTAATTCATTTGGTTTAGTTAGGATTACACTCTCCAGGTGGTTCCCTTCGTTAAAATGTATATATATATATATATATATATATATATATATATATATATATATATATATATATATATATATATATATATATATATATATATGTGTGTGTGTGTGTGTGTGTGTGTGTGTGTGTGTGTGTGTGTGTGTGTGTACAGCAATTAGTGGGATCCTTTGAACAGATTATGATTGAACCATGTTCCAGGGCCCAAGTTTTTACAGACCTTCGTTCAAAAGATCGATCGGAAGCTGATCAAGGTAATACTGGAAGAATTATAGAGGGCCATGGTTACTCCAGTTGCGAAAATGCAAGTATTTATCTGTTGCCTCTACAGTAAGCACATACTGTATACATCCCTTTCGTTTGTGTGTGTGTGTGTGTGTGAGAGAGAGAACTTACTGCCGTAGTTCTGTAACGTTGCCCTTTATTATTTATGCATACCAATATCTGATTTGAAACGGATATTTTCATTTTATTTTAATTACACGTCTTAGTTTGTATAGCTCAACATTCAATGGATAACTAAATAAATTTGCTGTAAACAGTTTGTTCAAAAATTAAAAATAAGTAAAATTCAGCCTCATACAACATCTTTGATTGCATATGCCAAGTATATAATGCAAATATATCTTGTAAGACACTCAGGATATACACGTGGGTTACCAAAGAATTCAATTGACCTGTTAAAACCAAGCTTGCAATGCATAATTTTGATGCTTCGGGCTAATAATATTAAAAAAATTACATTATTATTTCTACTTGTAATCGCACCCTTCTGTTTTACCAATAGATTAAGTCCTCAGCCAGCCTCTAAGGAATTTCTTGTGCTTATTTGCTACTACTTTACTATTTAAATATTAAACCTCATATCATTTTATGTCTTTCCTCTGTAGCTTCTCGGCGATCATACTTCGACAATACTTCTTTATTTTCTTATGTCTTTGTCACTTTTATATTTTTATAGTAGTTCAATTTCTGTCTCATAAACTACAATTTATATCAGTGTATGCATACTAGAGGCCTATGTTTACATGTGATTGGTGCGTACTATCTGCAGAAAAAATACTATTTAGCTGAGTGGGAATTCAAACCTCTACTTATGACACTGTCTTAATTTATGTATTGTCATATCCTCCCCATAAAAACAGTCAAAACATGCCTTGCATTTTCGCAACTGGAGTAACCATGGCCCTCTATAATTCTCCAGTATTACCTTGGTCAGCTTCCGATCGATCTTTTGAATGAAGGTCTGTAAAAACTTGGGCCCTGGAACATGGTTCAGTCATAATCTGTTCAAAGGACCTCACTAATTGTGACACCGTATAACACAAGTAATAAAAGGGGATTTACTCTTCCATTCCTAAGCTGAAGAAAACAATGGCGCTGTGAGTGACATTACCGGTCAGATGTTCAGTAAAAAGATTTTGATATATCATTATTTTAGAAAAAATGTCGGTACCAGCCGTTATTTGAAGATTTAAAAAAAAAAAAGATATGAAAGAAGATTAAACAAAATAAGCAGGACTAAGGGAAAACTATATAGTGAAGGTGAATTGAAAAATGCTCTTATCTTCCATGAAGTCAGTTTCATGTTTCCAACGCCGGAAAGAGACAAGCTTTTCAAGGTCGTATCTTAGTTATTACCCATGTTGAAAGATATTGAAATACAGCCCTAATAGACTGCGTACCCTGAAAGTGATTGTTGTTTTCCCTTGTGCTTGAATTTGGAAGCAATTTGGTCATTTTCTCAAAAGACCTTACGATAAATTCATATCGGTCCAGATTAATAATTTTAATATACTGTTACGTGTATAAAGTTGTTTTCCTTTGATTTATATATTTGTTGTTAAGAAAATTATTGATACTTAATCACTCTGTTGTCTATTGAGTCAAAAGAACTTGTAAGTAGATTAAGGGCTTTGTGCTAGGTAGATTAAAAACACTTTGGTCGAATTAGTAGAACACCGTGGTATTAGTGTGTTTTCGCTTCATTTCAACAGTCATTTAGTTGATGTGACCATGCATAATCACGTCTACTATCTATGTGTACTATGGTGAACACATACACGATCCGTTAAACTAGAGATAGTATTAGCATATAACCTTGTTTCAAATTTTCCATTATAAAAAAAAAAAATACAAGGTATTGCAGAAATTGTATAACTACTGCTTTGTATTAAGTGTCAGTTATTCAGTTTATCTAGTGAAGGAGAGAATAGAGAATATACACATTTTTTTAAAATATAAATTCTCTTAGCAGTAGTAATCTCGATGAATTTACGAAACAAGGAGAATAGATCAGCTGAATGCCTACTTGAGAGGAAATAAGAGTGGAAGACAGCTTTTGTCATTAAGTGTTTCTATTTATCTGAGCACCAGTGCCCTGATTCTAGTGTTTTTCATCCAACTCAGTGAAAATAAAAATAATGTATATTTCTGCACGGACAGTAATATACGCGCGTGTCAGTTTTTCCCGGTCTCATTCGTTATCAGAAGCAAGAATACTGATTTTTTTTATAAACATTTTGAAAACGTAAAGAACGAAAGGAGGTTTGGGATGTACGTGCTGGTAAATGATACAAATTTAGAAGGATGAAGGCGAAGGGAAGTAAATGCTGGAACGGCCTACTATGTTATAAATTATTCAGTCCTAACTGTTAAGTGGGAGTTGTTTTGTAGTCCTTTCACAGAACAATATTATCATATATAGTTCTAATACTGTCTATCTATATATTTATTTGAAAATATTATATTTACGCATATAACTCTACAATTTTACTTTTTAATTATATATGTACATAAAATTTCATGAATACTTTTAAACGTCGGAACGACCAATATAATATCAATAATCATTAACTTCGGAAGTTATGCTCGCATGTTTCTTCTAAGCTATATTGATTAAGTCAGAGAAATGATAAGGAAATGATTAAATGAACGATTTGAAACTCTCTGGCAACAAACAGCACAGAATGATGTCAACATTCCATATAATTTATATACCACATTGCTTACTAAGTCTACGGGCAGCACCAGTCATGTTTACGGGGGAGGGGTAGGGAAGGGGAAGGGGAAGGGGAAGGGGATGGGGAAGGGGGAGGGAGGAAGGAAGGGGAAGGGGAGTAGGAGGGTGTGGGGGATGGGAGGGGGAGGGGGAGGAGGAAAGGGGAGGGGGAGGACATAGCTAAATTAACACTTGATCATGTGCTTCAGTGTACAAACAAACAAACAAGTAAACAAATGCTTCAGAATTTTAGTGTCATATATATATATATATATATATATATATATATATATATATATATATATATATATATATATATATATATATATATGTATATATATATATATATATATATATATATATATATATATATATATATATATATATATATATATATATATATATATATATATATATTTATATATATATATATATATATATATATATATATATATATATATATATATATATATATATATATATATATATATATATATATATATATATACATACATACATATATATATATATATATATATATATATATATATATATATATATATATATATATATATATATATATTAACTGGATAAAAGGGACAGTCACAACTGTAATATTTGGATAAAAGGTACTGTCACCACAGTAAAACTTGCATAAGTGGGACAGTCACTTCTGTAATATCTGAATAAATGGGACAGTCAGAATAGTAATAAATGGATAAAAGAGACAGGTAGTAGAGTAATTCCTGGATAAATGAGACACTTACCACAGTAATATGTGGATAAATGGGACAGTTAGAACAGTAATATCTGTATATAAGGACAGTCAGAACAATAATTTCTGGATAAAATTGGTAGTCAGCGCAAGAAGGTGCAGGAAAATGTTTTTGAGTCCTGTATAATTTTCACGGCCGTGCCGGGTTGGTCAGCTGGCATACATATATACTGTACATGTATACAAGCTGATATTGCTCGGAATAAAAAGGGGCATGCCGTCTGTGATGACAACCCCTACAGGGTGGATTATGCAATCACTTTCAGAACAAGTAATCACTTAGAAATTAGGAAGTCCTGGCCGGGTCAAGGCATCGTGAGTCGGTTTCTAGCATACACTTCGCTTTACTCGAAATAAATTCACTCATAAAAATAAGCATAAACTTACCTTGGGTGTGTGAGTCGTCAATGTAGGAAAAAATCACTGGTGATAAAGTAACAATCAAACAGTTTTACGGAGAAATTCTTTGTTGTTATCGAATTCGCGTCCAATAAATTCATGTTACGGGAGAGGCGGCAAGAAGTCTCCTTCTGTTCCTGGAGTGGGCCATGCACGTTGAGACCTGCATCGATTTCATCATGCTAGCATGCATCTAGACTGATCCAGATCTGTCCAGATGCTTCGTGACTGGGTCATGTTTGAACTTGCAGGCTGGGTGAATATTACCAAGATTATTTTATAAAAAATTTTGATAATAGTTGTGATATTTTTAAATACTATTTTTAGCAATAAAATTTTCAACCTATAAAAAAAAAATGAGTTCGGCATCAAGCTGGACGACCGTTTAAGGCCTACCAATGGGGACTCCTGCTCGCTAGAACCTGCAGAGATTTCATTGTGTTTGTATGCTTGTTTACTAGTCACGTTTGAACTTGCAAACCAGGCTTACCTCCTCTTACCAGACTTATTTTAGCGTAATGTTGTATGTAACCTTCGATAATTTTGCTTACTCGGCAAGTAAGCATACCAATAATTGGCTGCCGCAATGTGAAAAAATCGTACATGACGTTTGCTTTATTCTACTCCTTCTACAATTTCTCCCCTTCTCCCATTCCCCACCCATCAACACCATTTCCCCCTCGTAGGACTCATTCCTACATCCCCTCTTAACCCCCGTTTACTCCCCAGTCCTTAGTCTTTCCCACAGCCCTTCCCTCTCCTCCCATTCCTATCGTCTCCTATTTCCCCTCCATATCCCATTACTTCTCCGCAATATCTCCCTATTTATGTAGAACTTACTTTTAAAATGCACTTGGTACTATTAACCTACGTTTCGAGTTTCAACATTATATATAAGTAAAATAATAAGGAAGTTATACTGAGGAGGGGGGCATAGGGGTTCCACAGGGCCCCAAACGTTCTTATAGTCATTTATAAATAATGCAATTGGTGTCAGTAACCCATGCTTTAAATTTGACCAAAATCGGCCTCAAAGCAAGAAAGTCATATTTAAGGGGGGTCGCCCCAGGGCCCCGAACGGCTTCATAACTATTTTGAAGTAATGCAATTAGTACCAATAGCCTACGTTTCAAATTTGAACCAAATTGGCCCAAAAATCAGAAAGTTACATTCTGGAGAGCTAGAAGTAATAACTTTTTAGGGGGTTATCTATATGTTTAAGAAAATCTAATCAGCATATGTTCACCGGTGCAGACGTTCACTTGGAACAAACAGACAAACAATCAAACAAACAAACAGAAGCGTTTTCCCATTTATATAATATTATATAATTATATATACATGTGTGTTTGTGTGAATGCCTATGTGTGTCTTATATCCACAATTATTATGACTTAGATGTCACTTAATATTGGATTCACTATCTTCTTCTTCGTTTAACGTGCTTTTCCCCATTTTTCATATGGGGTAAGCACGATGCCTTCTTTTGAAGGACTCACTATAACTTGGAAATAATTTACACCCAATGAGAAATATGAATTATAGCAGCGTGATCGCTTCCACCGTTGCTTCATAAACCTGAGGCCCAGTTCCAGCCGTGGCTTATTCCATTCCCACCAGTGACAACCTCACTAAAATTTCTACAGTTTATTAAGGTCGCATTTTCTTCAGTTCTAAGAATGAGGAACGTCAGTCTGAAGCTTGAAAATACTACATTTGGATCAACCAAGGATAATGTCACTGGATGTCATACTCTAATAACTTATCCACAAAGATCGGTATTCATTTACATGCTCATCAAAATAACAACTCAAGAAAAATAATGACACGAAACAAAAGAAATCGAAGATAAAAAAAAAAAAAATAAACTCAGAATAAATCACAAAACTAAAAGGCAATTAATGAAACGGGTTCCTGTGAATTCAATAGAAAAAAAATACTAACTGAAAGAGTAATAAAAATATTTGTTAGGCAACAATTTTGAATGAGATTTCCTAATAATGAGAAATTTAACGTCTGTAAGTTAAACATAGTTGATTCATGAAAACGCAATCTGCCTTGAAGTAGAAATAATTTAAGAAGAAAGTTCAATAGAGAAATAAATACTACCATCGACCTAAGCAGAAACAAAAATTTCACTTTAGAAGGTTTTTTTTTTTTTTACTTATATCACGATGAAAGATACAGCTAAATATTGTGCTCAGAAGAAGAGCAACCGAATTAAATGATTTTGGGTTAACCGAGTTTGATGTCAAGATACACCCATGAAGTAGAAGACACTTGCGTAAAGTGTTTAAAACAGACGCTCCAAGATCTCAAGATAACGTTTTACAACGGAATTTTACTGTCCTCCGCCTTTTCTGTTATTTTTTCTCTGTAATTTTTATCTTTAACTATCGTACTTCCCCCATCTTAAGTATCTTTTTCACGCCTGAAGGAAAGTTTATGTGACTGTTATCGCCCGCTTGTATCTTTTCTAGTCTCTGTTTTTGCTCTTTATGTATATTACTATATTCTTAAATAGTTCACTCTGAAGTAAAGTAGGCTTTTTACGAAAACGGAAGAAAATTATATGTACAGTTTTTGTGCATAACTGAATATTTTGTACGCATGTACATTCGTGTATGTATATATATATATATATATATATATATATATATATATATATATATATATATATATATATATATGTGTGTGTGTGTGTGTGTGTGTGTGTGTGTGTGTGTGTGTGTGTGTGTGTTTCCATGTGTATATGTATACGTGACTGTGACATGGGATGTTTTAGGGTGACCAGCGATATTGCAGGTGGGTGGTAAGTGCAGCGAGGTGATCTGCAAATTCAGCATCCTGTGCCCGGGCAGGAAACTCGCTTTGAGGGCATGGAATCAATCATGGGAGCGGAAGTTTGATCATCGCTTTGTGTCGAAGCTTCTAGAAACGTTGAGCTGGTTAAGACCGGAACCTGGGGTGTGCCGAAGGAAAATGCGTGCGTGTCTGTGTGCTTTTGAGATGAACTTTGAGATGAAATGCCACACATTGCTGCTAGAGAAGCTGAAGTGTAAGACAGTGAAAATCCCAAGCTCAGATCATCTGCTTTAGGGGTGAGTTGACTGTAATTGACATTTAGTAACTTGTCATTTATTACCATTTTTAGTGATTTATTATTTCGTTGCCATTTATTACCAGTTCTTTAACATGTATTTTGTGATGTTGTAAAAGTGTCACAGACTAGTTGATTTTTTATGCTAATGAGAGACCTTTTTCTCTCAAACAGATGTTTCATGGGGCATTAGCACGAGTAGCCCTACATGTCTAGATAGACACCTGTCATGATATGGCTACTTAATTTGAACTGGTGACAAAAGACATTTCATATAGTGGAGATGGGGATTAGTCCCACCTTTGGCTGTTATAACTTTGTAGATTGTTCTTGGAGTGGTTAGTGATTTTATTTCGTCATGCATTTAATATCATGCGCGCTTTCCCATTCAACTTGTTATTGTTAGTCTTGCAGAATAAATTATTTTTGTACACCCAGTTTGACTTCCACACACAAGGTTAAGATTTTAGTAAATGAGAGAGAGAGAGAGAGAGAGAGAGAGAGAGAGAGAGAGAGAGAGAGAGGGCAAAGGGGGTGAAAGATCGAGCGCGCGCGAGAATGAGAGAGAGAGGCCACGCATACCAATACTTCAAGGTAACTGTTTAACAATCTATTCTGGGTAACATATATATATATATATATATATATATATATATATATATATATATATATATATATATATATATATATATATATATATATATATATATATATATATATATATATATCTGTGTGTGTGTGTGTGTGTGTGTGTGTGTATGATATATATATGCGAAGTATAACACAAAATCCTGACTAATTACCTTGATGCACGAGATTCCTTCACTCATTCTTATTCATGTTAACATTTAATTTTTAGTACATACCCTGGAATATTCCATAATATCAATGGTTGCTTTTATGATAAAGGTATAATGAAATGCGTGTACATATAAATCAACTAGTTAAGTAAACTGATTTAACATAATAATCAATATTTTGCTCTTGCTAAGTGATATATATTGATATTTATTTTGTGGTATGAAAAATTTTGTCATGCAGCAGAAAATGATTTTCATTTTTATTAATTTTTATTTGTTGTGAATTAAGACGAAATAGGGCGAAAAGTTGAATTTTTCATCAAATACGGAGCAAACTTTGCCCTCGCAATTGGATCATCTGAATAGGTTTATGGCAAAACTATCATGCATCACATCTGCTGAATTTGAATGTCAACCCTCAAAGAAATATGTTTAAATTTCTCAGCAACACTCTTGAAGGTAAAACATCTTATCACTTTGAAGTAATAAGAATTTTATCTATTGCCTATAATGAAATATGCGAAAGAAATATAATTTAATTTTAATTACATGAATGTGAAAGAGATTCTAGAATTATTAAAAAAAATACATTTAACCATCTATATTGTATCAGTAGTTATTTCTCAAAGTTGTATCTATCTATAATAATCAATACCTCAAAAATACATCCAAAATATATTGAAGTTCTCTCTATATATGTAAATTGCAGTTATTCCTTTCGTATATTTGATATTCCAGCATTTCTTTACTATGTTTGTATGAGAAGCATATCACTTTAAACATATGAAATGAAAGCTGTGTTTCAATTCTTTTATACAATAGTAACATTTCATTACAAAATTAATGTATTACACATAATTGAGAGTTTATTGTTACTATATGCTGTATGCATCTCAGTAAATACAGCAACTAAATTAATTATGATGGTAAATGTTTATGCAGAGAAAATAAAATGTGGGTAAAATAATTCCCTTGTTAAAATGGAGTCTCATCTTTTTCCTTTGGAAACCTACATCATCCACATTCAGTAAAAAGTTTCCTGAGTTGTGTAGATTAGAAAAACAATGGCTTAAATTTCGGGAAAATTCTTATTGCTGAGGTAAAGGGATATATATTAAAAAGGAATTTAGATGCGAAAAATGTATCCGTGGCAATGGGAATATGAGAAAAATTAATATATATATTATCTTTTAAAATTTGCCATTGACATTTCATTTATTTTGTTATTACAAATCTTTTAGGTTTACAAAGTGTACTGATAGGTAAATATTAGCTCATCTGTTACGTATAGCATCAAACATTCAGTTTCAAATGATGTATGAGCATGAAATTGTGAATTCTTTCAGAGACAAACATACAAACAGACAGATGAAGACAAAGACAGAGACATTAAGTTCTTCGTAATATTTTGAGAACTTTGAGTGCGTCAGTAAAACTGAATTTCAAAACGAAAGCAAATTACCCTTTCATCTTGCCACATACTTGAAATGGTAATGCTGAAGCGCACTTTAAAACGTAAATATAAAAGCTCTCATGGAGCAAAATCCATTTCTGTTTGAGAAGTAGATAAATCTATCGACAACTAGAAGGTTACAATTATGTCTTATTTTCATTTATCTTGAGATACAGGAAAGTTGCCGAGACAGAATAAGAGATATATTGCAGATGGATCATCCTCTTCTAGGCGAATATCATTTGTGTATACAAACACATAATGCACACACACTCACACACACACACACACATATATATATATATATATATATATATATATATATATATATATATATATATATATATATATATATATATATATATATATATATATATATATATATATATATATATATATACACACACACACGCACAACACACACACACACACACACACACACACACACACACACACACACACACATATATATATATATATATATATATATATATATATATATATATATATATATATATATATATATATATATATATATATATATATATATATATATATATATATATATATATATATATATATATATATATATACATATATATATATATACATACATATATATATATATATATATACATATATATATATATATATATATATATATATATATATATATATATATATATATATATATATATATATATATATATATATATATATATATATATATATATATATATATATATATATATATATATATATATATATATATATATATATATATATATATATATTTATATATATATATATATATATATATATATATATATATATATATATATATATATATATATATATATATATATATATATATATATATATATATATATATATTTACGTTTTTCCGTGGTTTTAGTTTGAAATATTCCCTGTGAGACAGGTAGCAACAATTTAAGGTAATTTAGCCTTGTGATTCTGACTTCGTGGGTCCAGGAAAACGTAAAAAAAAGAGAAAACAAAGGAGAATTTCATATGAGCATAGGGCTCTTGTTACTGAGGGAAATATTACGTAAAACACGTGGGCAAATTTAAATTAGTGAATTTACATAAATGATCTCAGTACGGGAAAGAGGAACTCAAGTAGATTACTATCCTGAAGGGGATTTCCTACGGGATTGAATGAAAGTGGGGGATTCCAGACACAGTCCGAGAAGCTTCCACAAAATAGGGTCCCTCTGAAATGAGAGATATACACATTATATGCCAGTAATGAAATAGACAAAGGAGTAATGAATTCGAGGCTGCACTGAGGGTGCCAAAGGAGTAATAAAGACTTAATACTGCCGATGCAAGAGGCGCACGGACATTAGACAAGGGTGATTTCTGGCTTTCTCTTTAAGCAAATATTACGAGACAAAAGCGTGAATGAAATGGGGCTCTTCCAGGGCACTTTACCTTAGCAGATTTTCCGAGGGCTCGTAGAAGGCGGTCCGTGCATGACTTGCGATTTCCGAGGGCGAGTTTCTTCCACGTGGTGAGATGCAAGGGCTTCCGTAAAGGGGCAAGGCGATGGGGACTCCTCGAAACTCCAAGCAATGGCGTGTGGGCTCGAGGCAGGCCAACGGTGGAGCGAACACTTGGAATGCGGTCGAAGGGCACGAGGAAAATTATACTTTGGAAAGGGCCACGTGGGTAGGCTGCAAGGGCATCGATGGGGCCAGGTGTTGGGGACGTCTTCATTCCATATCTTCCAGCCCGCGTGTGTGTGTCGAGACCTCGTGGGTTTCTGCTTTTATCCCCTCCTATGGGGCAGGGGGTGCGTCCAACACAGGGGTTTTGACTCATTTGCACCTGCTGCCCGCAAGGGAGGTTTTGGCCTGTAGGAAAAACACCCAAGACAGATTACTTTTGCCTCGAAGAAAGATCTTTATTAAAAAGGGGAGCGGCCTTAATCTTTTAAACCCTTGTTTTTAAGTCGATAGACAGATGGTCTATCGATCGGCCGGCTGGCAGTAAATGAAACACAACAAAGAGGGGGTGGGGGGGGGCAACTTGCTAGCGAATTCTTGCTAATCATAATACCTCCCCATACAAGATGATGTACATACCTCCTTCGGGTGTGTACATCGATATTCAAGAATGAGCGGCAAATGCTTTACGTTACTCTACATTCTGCCTTGCAATGAACTTTACTACTAAGGGTTTTATGAAGCTGTGACATTACTTTTAATAACACATTGGGACAATTTTCGTTAACAGAACGCAAAGTGATTTAAACACTTGCAAAAGAATAATTACTTTAGATTTGGTTACCCACTGGTAACTTTATAAGGTGACTCGAACAATTGTGAATTAATTAAGATTATAGGACCACGTATATGAGGCTATGGCCAACAAATGAAAAGAAAGGTTATTGTTCAAGAATTAAAATACACGGTTACTTAATTTTAGATAAAATGCATGTGGTTAGTGCAATCTGCCTTGAAGAGGCTGTGTAAATGAAAAACAGCGTTTATTTTTGTAAATGACATCCCCTTTACGCAATATTGTAATGACTATACATATTCGCATTGATATTTTATCTTCGTTTTAACGTACTTTGCTTAGCCGACCCCACACGGATTTTGACAGCCGTATGCGGGCGAGAGTATTCGCGAGGTTTTAATTCGCTAACCTTAAACTATGCTAATTTTATGCGTCCACTGCCTACTCAATGTTATGACGGGGCGAGCAGACAAAAGATGTGGGGTAGGACAAACAGAGATCTTGGAAGGAATGGAAGGGGGAAAAGGGATAATAATAACAAAAGGAAAATTACCAAGACGTTACGAATGAAAACTTGACTGCATATGAAAGGCGGGACACGTCCCTCAGAGCTTACGAAAGGGGCATTTAAATCACAAGGGCAAGAGTTTATGACTCGCGATTCATTAAAATAAAGATAACTAAATGACTAAAAGAAAGTAAATGATAATGGCAGAAGAGCTAAGGGAAAAAGAGTGAGGGTTTTATTGTGTTAGGCGGGAATTTATTGTTCTTCGCCTATAAATTATGGCCCGGACTATCACTTCAGTCCCAGGGCGAGGAAAGCGCACCCGAAGGGCGCGACTCCTTCAGGAGGGGCTGACACGCACGCCCAGCGCCAAGGTATGGGCGCAAGGGCGTGCCGCTTCTCACTCTGTTATTCTTAATGATTTATACATTGGGTGGGGAATGGTATCCCGTATTTAATTGCCTCTTGTGGGGATAATTTAAGGGAAGATTAATAGAAGGTGATAAGAGATAGAAGTTCCTGAGGAACGGAGGAAGATAGAGGAGGGCCTGACATCCCCTTCTGGATTAGGGGTGCCAAGACCTTCGAAAGATGAAATGGTGGCACAGGTGCCATGGGAGCTCTAGAGCTCTTTGTAAACTACCTGGAATTTCCCACGCCCGTGGTAATTTCGCCTCGAGTCTTTCTTAATGGGACAGTCGTCCTCGGCCGGGGAAGCGGAGGGCCCGCGACCGGAGGGCGGCACAGAGTACCACCTGGGCCTGCTGATTCGACAGCTGACGCAGGAGTGTTCCGTGCGGGTTCTACCATGATCCGTCGTGGCTCTTGTAGTTCATCGGCCAAAAGAAATATGGCAGAATCCTGACTTGCAATTACGTCGGTGTTACGATCCCGTGTTAGTTTGTAGGAAATAGTTCTTTCCAAAACTACTGCTTGGGGTTATTACCTATTCTACAAATACCATAGATCCCTAATTATATGCCAATATTACTGTTACAGCAGGTGACGGTGGAGGTGTGAGATATACTTCAGGCGGGACACGGAACTCTGCAGTAGAAGAGGGTGGACGTTCTAGTATTTGTGGGTCGCGAGTGTGATTTTGGCTATACTTCGGTGATCGTCCTGGGAATCGTGCATTGTTGGCTACGAAGGTAGCGAATCTATGGTGAAAGCGCGCTTTGTGGAAGCTGAATGCTTCAATGAACTTGCACGGTATATATTCCCGAACGATGTAGTTGATGAGGATTCGTCTCAACGAGGAAGTTAGCCCTGTTGTTGACTGTTGATAGCGACCATGTGATTTGTCCCTCTTGCAGATGTTCCAGTGGGGTGTCCCCCTGATCATTTGGATCAGTATTATTAATTATATAATACTTGCCTCACCTAGGTTTAAGAAACTGTAACTCTCATAATTTCATTGTCTAGTTAACTATTGTAACTTTCAGTTGGATTGTTTTGTAACGTTTTTCATTACTTCGTTTATACGTTTATGGGTTTTTCTTTTGTTAATAATTATTTAAAATGTTTTTCGTATGTTTTATTATTCTACTCTAATGCTTCTGCTAAAGATCATTATTATTAAAGCTCAAGCTATATATATAAGGTGATAAAAGGACTATAAATTAAATATGTTATGCTCCTGAATCTGGCGGCAATAAACTTTTAAGTATTTAAGAATTGGTCCGTAACATATTTTTGGCATCCCCAGCGGGATCTTCAGCAGTGTCATTGGGTTGGATGGCGTAATTAATGGTAAAAACATGGAAATGGAAACTAGTGAAGATGCCGCTCGCTTTCTTAATAGAGACAATTGGCGTAGTAAATTGTTTACTATTAAAAAGTCGGAACTGCTGGTCGTGTCGGATTATTTACAGTTGGAGTTTACGGTTAGTAGTACTAATGATGACATAAGGAAAGGTATCATAGCGCATCTTGTTCCGAATGAAGATGACGATGGCTTCAAGCTTATCGAGGAAGAAATCGACGAAAACTGTGAGGTGGTGAAACTTCGACTGAAACTGGATTTGAAAAAACTCGAGTTTGAAGATGAACAGAAGCGGCGTGAACATGAACTTAGTATGAAGCAGTTAGAAAATGAACAGCAGAAACGTGATCATGAGTTGGAATTGGCCAGGTTGACAGGTTCCCGATCTCCTATTTCTGGTAATGAAGATTCCCGTATGTTGAAGTACGTACCAAAGTTTGACGAGAGTGACGTCGTAGAATTTTTCATAGCTTTTGAGAAGGTAGCGGCAAATTTCAAGTGGAGTAAGGATGTGTGGGCATTCATGGCTCAGACTGCTTTTTCCGGAAAGGCTCTAAAGGCTTGGGCTTCTCTGTCGTTGGAAGATAGTAAAGATTATGCTAAAGTGAAAGAAGCCATTTTAAGGATTTATGAGATGGTTCCTGAAGCCTACAGAGTAAAATTTCGTGATAGTCGAAAATCCTCCAATCAAACTTTTGTGGAGTTTGCTCGTGAAATGGAGAAACATTTTGAAAATTGGTTGAGATCCAGCGATGTCAAGAGTGAGTATGCTAAATTGTGTCAGTTAATCTTATTGGAAAATTTTAAGCACAATTTACCTAAAGACCTTTGCATTTTCTTAGGTGAGAAGAAAATTGACAATTTAGCGAGTGCTGCTCGGTTAGCTGATGAGTATGTGTTAACACACAGTAGTTATTCTAAGCCTGCCACTAAAGGTAAATATAATGCTTGTGAAACTGGTAAATTGCCCACAGGGGTTAACGTAACTGCTAATGATGGTAATCAATTTAAGACTGGTCCTGCTTCTCCACAAAGACATTTTAAATACAAGGGCAGTGTAACCTGTTTTCGTTGTGGGAAAAATGGGCATATAGCTGCTAAGTGTCATAAAAAGGATTCTGCCATGCTCGTTAATGATAAACAGGTAGTGGATGACGACTTTAAGTGGTTTAAATCTCAAGGTAAAATCAGCACACTTGAAAATTGGCAAGAGTGTCATAATGTCAATGTACTTAGAGATACACGGTCTTCTCAATCTTTAATTCTACGGAAAGCCATTCCAGTGGGCAGTAAGTGGTTGAATGAGCATAAGCTTATTAAAGGTGTTGGAAACGGGTGGATATCTTGCCCGGTAGTTGAACTGTATTTTTTTTCAGACATTGTTGCCAGCGAGTCTAAGTTTGCGGTTGTTGATACTCTTCCCATACCTGAGGTTGATGTTGTTTTGGCAAATGATCTTGCTCAAGGTAAAGTAAGTTGTAATCCGACAGTTTTTGTCAATCCACAGGTGTTAGTACCTAAACCTGAAACGGTGCTTGTGACAACTAGATCAGGTAAAGATACCAATTTTGAAGCTGAGCATCCTGATTTGGAGAGTTTGTTTAATGCAGATTCATTGGTTCACGTAAATAACAATAAATCCATTTGCTCTGAAGAAGTAATGAATTGGAATAGAGATGACTTAGTAAAGGTTCAAAATGAGGACATGGAGATTAAAAATATTAAAATTAAGTTGGAAGAGGGTAAAGGAGTGGATTATGAAGTGGATAATGAAGTTCTCTATAAAGTAATTGTTCCTATTCGGAAACGAGAGGGAAATCTGTTGAAGCATAGGGTGATTGTTGTACCTTCGAAATTCAGAAATGGTATATTAAGAAAAGCTCATGATGATTTGTTTGCTGGTCACTTAGGTATTACTAGAACCTTTGATAGGGTTAGGAAAAATTTCTATTGGAAAGGTCTGAAAAGAGATGTCAAGAAATATTGTAAGACGTGTCACCAATGCCAAATTTCTGGTAAACCTAATATGATAATTCCTAAGGCTCCCCTTTCTCCTATTCCTTCCTTAGGAGAACCATTCGAGCATGTAGTCATGGATGTTGTGGGTCCCTTACCTCGTTCGAAAGTAGGGTCTGAGTATGTACTAACTATCATAGACAGGTTAACCAGATATCCCGAAGCTATCCCTCTAAAGTCCCAGGAAGCTAGGGTCATTGCCAAACATTTAATCACTTATTTTTCTAGGTTTGGTCTTCCTAAAACCATCCAGTCTGATCGTGGAACTAATTTTTTATCAAAGCTATTGCTGCAGCAGTTTAAGAATTTTGGAATTGAGCATAAAACTTCTACTCCATACCATCCAGAGTCACAAGGAGTTGTAGAAAGATTCCACCAAACTTTGAAGGCAATGATTCGGAAGATGTGCAATGAAAAGGTTGGTTTGTGGGAAGAATATCTTCCTTATTTGTTGTTTGCAGTACGCTCTATGCCAAATGAGTCAACAAGTTTTGCCCCATTCAACTTGGTGTTTGCTCATAAAGTAAGAGGTCCATTAGACTTGTTAAGAGAAGTTTGGGAAGGTAATGGGCCGAGCGAAGTGAATATTGCTGATTTCATTAATGATGGTAAGGGCAAGCTTTACGAAATGTGGGAAATAGCAAAGAGTAATTTACTGAAGAGTCAAAGTAAGATGAAGTCTTTTTATGATTTAAAATCTAAGGAAAGAGTCTTTGTTCCTGGAGATAAAGTACTGGTTTTGTCACAGGGTGTAAGAGGTTCGTTACAGAATAAGTTTTTAGGACCCTTTGAAGTTCTAAGCAAAGTGAATGATTTGAATTGCATTATTAAGCTTCCTGATCGTAATTTGCAATGTCATATTAACATGTTAAAAAAGTACTTTGAGCGAGAGAAAGCAGTGGGTTTGTCCGTTTCAGAGGAGGTTAATGCGAAATGTGTAACTTCGGAGAAAGAATTTGCTTGGCCGGGTAATAATGCTGTTTTGTTACCTAATGTGTGTAGAAGTCCTATCCTGAGTACTAACCAAAATAATAAATTACTGAAAGTAGTAATGAAGTTTCCCGAGACTGTCAGAGATGCACCAGGTAGAACCACTCTATTACAGCACGATGTCGAATTAGAGAGTGAAACGCCAATTAAGCAAGCCCCTTATCGCTTAAATCCTGTTAAGAAAGAATTTGTTGAAAAGGAAATAAACTATTTGCTAACTAATAATATAATTACACCCAGCAGCAGTTCGTGGAGCTCACCAATTGTAGTGGTTGCAAAGGAGAATGGACAAAGTCGATTATGCATTGATTATCGCAAGGTCAACAAAGCAACAAAGGCAGATTCTTTTCCTATTCCGCGTGTTGACGATTGCATTGATAAGGTAGGAAATTCAAAGTTCATTACGAAAATTTATCTCCTCAAAGGATATTACCAGGTCCCTTTGACTAATCGAGCAAAAGAGGTATCTGCATTTGTGACAGCTGATGGTTTGTATCAATTCGAAGTGATGCCCTTTGGTATGCGGAACGCCGCTGCCACTTTTCAACGATTGATGGCCATGGTTACTCGGGGAATAAAAAATTGTATTGTTTATATTGATGATATCATCGTTTATTCTAATGACTTTGAAACCCATCTGTTGATTTTGGAGGAATTGTTAACTGCTCTGTCCAATGCTTGTTTGGTAATTAATCTCAGTAAATCTGTCTTTTGTGAAGCTACTGTAACATTTTTGGGGCATGTAGTTGGGAAAGGTGAAGTACTTCCTAAAGAGGTTAATGCTGCAAAGATTAAGGAATTCCCTATACCTTCATCAAAGAAAGAATTGCAAAGATTCTTGGGAATGGCTGGTTACTACAGCCGTTTCGTTGCTAATTATTCAGATGTTGTTGCACCTTTAACTAACTTGTTGAGAAAGCATTCCAAATTTGTGTGGGATGACAAATGTAAAGAGTCATTTGAAATAGTTAAATGTGTGTTGACTTCTTGTCCCGTTCTCAGGGCACCAAACTTTGAACTTCCTTTTAGCCTTGCGGTAGATGCCTCGGATCAAGGGGTAGGTGCTGTTCTGCTGCAGTTGTGTGAGGATGGAATAAGTCATCCGATTTCATATTTTTCTAAAAAGTTAAATAAGCATCAGGTTAAGTATTCAGTGATAGAAAAAGAGGCTCTTGCTCTTATATTAGCTCTTCTGCATTTCGAAGCATATATTAGTGCTCAGAGTGGTAAAGTTATAGTATATACAGATCACAATCCACTGAAATACATCCAGCAGTTCAGTAATAAAAATCGTAGACTTACCCGCTGGGCAATGTTTTTGCAGGATTATAATTTGGAAGTTGTTTACATTCCTGGCAAAGATAACAATATACCAGATGCCCTGTCTAGAGTGTAATGATGTTATTCCACATATTTGCTTTGTATATGTAATTAATCTGCTTATTTTTCTATTGGAAATTTTGTAAGGTTCACTATGTTTTTAGTCTGTAGATTGTATACTTTACTTGACTATTGTAAAGGAAATATTTTGTAAAACTTTGTTTTTCTTTGCGGAGATAAGGTTTGGAAAGAAATCTGCAGGTTATATTGCTACTAAGGTTATTTTGCTTGCTAGCATTCACTTTACATAAAATCAATGTGATTTTTTGTTAAGGGTGGGGGTGTTACGATCCCGTGTTAGTTTGTAGGAAATAGTTCTTTCCAAAACTACTGCTTGGGGTTATTACCTATTCTACAAATACCATAGTTCCCTAATTATATGCCAATATTACTGTTACAGCAGGTGACGGTGGAGGTGTGAGATATACTTCAGGCGGGACACGGAACTCTGCAGTAGAAGAGGGTGGACATTCTAGTATTTGTGGGTCGCGAGTATGATTTTGGCTATACTTCGGTGATCGTCCTGGGAATCGTGCATTGTTGGCTACGAAGGTAGCGAATCTATGGTGAAAGCGCGCTTTGTGGAAGCTGAATGCTTCAATGAACTTGCACGGTATATATTCCCGAACGATGTAGTTGATGAGGGTTCGTCTCAACGAGGAAGTTAGCCCTGTTGTTGACTGTTGATAGCGACCATGTGATTTGTCCCTCTTGCAGATGTTCCAGTGGGGTGTCCCCCTGATCATTTGGATCAGTATTATTAATTATATAATACTTGCCTCACCTAGGTTTAAGAAACTGTAACTCTCATAATTTCATTGTCTAGTTAACTATTGTAACTTTCAGTTGGATTGTTTTGTAACGTTTTTCATTACTTCGTTTATACGTTTATGGGTTTTTCTTTTGTTAATAATTATTTAAAATGTTTTTCGTATGTTTTATTATTCTACTCTAATGCTTCTGCTGAAGATCATTATTATTAAAGCTCAAGCTAGATATATAAGGTGATAAAAGGACTATAAATTAAATATGTTATGCTCCTGAATCTGGCGGCAATAAACTTTTAAGTATTTAAGAATTGGTCCGTAACAGTCGGCGACGGGCTGAGGAAGAGAGAAGGCGGTCGGGGGTGGCGTGAGCGGCTCGCAGGCATCATTGACCAGCTCAGGCACGGGTTGCGAGGCCGCACCTGCAGGGGAGCTTCAGCGGTGGTCGGGAGGAACCATCTCTCTGACCGACGCTGGTAGCGGTGCCAGGCTGGGGGAAGAGAGGGGGTCCTGAGTTGGATCCCGTGAATGGAGATCAACGTAGCGCTCTGGCGCTGGCACTAGGGCAGAGTCAGGCGCTATCAGAGGTTTCTTGGGCTCGTCGGTCAGGACGGACGAAGCTTGGCCCTGCTTGGGGCATGCAAGTGGCACCGGCAGGAATTTGGCATCTCCTGAAGGGAGATCTGATTGGGGCCCTGGCACTGGCACTGAGGCAGGGCCGGGCACTGGAATTGGATCGGGAACCGATCGAGGGGGCCACTGTACATCGTACTCAGGTGGCACTGGTGGGGACTGCACGTCTTGACTGAGGGAGAAGCGGGGGAGGATTACTCGCGCCCGCGGAATGATTCGGGGAATGTGGACCCCTAGATTGTCGTGATTTCGGTGGGGACTGAAAGTCCTGTCCCAGGATGACATCATAGCCTCCGGGGAGATGGCTTGCTACTGCAAGATTGCAAATTTTGGATTGGTGAGGTCTTGTGACTCTCAATTGGACCGTAGGGAGTATCATTTTAAATTGATTTATTCCCTCGATCGTGACGAGTTTTCGTCTATTGACGATAGCTCCGTAGGGAACTCTGTCCCTTCGGATGAGGGAGATTTGTGCGCCCGAGTCCTCAAAAGCAGTGACTCGGCGCGCGGGCTCGCTACCTCGTGGAGGGGCCACGTATACAGGCCCTTCGGCGGGAGGGCCTAATGACTTGGGATCTGTGACGGCCAAGGCGACGGTGGGAGTATTTACTTTAGTATTGCGTGGGCATTTTGCCCATGCGGGAGAATGGCCATAAACCTTGCACGCCGTGCAAAATGTCTGGCTGAAATCTTTCCGCGCTGCCCCTGTGGAGGGCGCAGGCAAGTTATTTGTCGGTTTTCCGGGAGAGAGAGGAGCCGGTTTCTTGTTCCGGCACTGTTCGGAGGAATGCCCCGTTTTCTTGCAATAATGGCAAGTTAGGGGCTTGCCTGAGTTCCCATTTTTGTGGGAATTTGAACCTCCGAGAAGGGACGGGGTATTTATCTTCCGCCCCATGGATCCTTCTTGAGGGTGGTGAGTTTCCCACATATCTGCTATTCGGCAACACTCGGTGAGTGTTGCTGGGGCTTTTTCCACTATATGAGTGGCGAGGGCAGGAGGGGCGTAGCGCAGGAAATGCTCGAATTTAAACCGCTCGAGTACCTCGGCGGTGTTAGTGGCTCCTTCGGGATCGAGTCATTTTGTCAACGCGCGCTCCGAATGGTACGCCCAATCGGACCAAGTCTGGCCTGCTTCTCTGGGCTGCTCTCTCCAACGTCTCCTTCACCGCTCGGGGGTAATCTCGTACGCCTTCGTAACTGCTTGGCGTACGGCTTCCCAGTTTCCCCGATCGTCCGCGGGAAGGGCGTAGTAGGCAACGAGGGCCTTTCCGCCCAGGAATTTAGTGAGAACAAGGGAGAGTTCCGCGGGGGAAAGATCGCAGCACTCCAGGACTCGTTCGGCCCTTTCAAGCCATACTTCGGGTTCGGACTCTGTCCATTTTGGCATGAACGAGTGAGCTTGGCTGAGGGCACTCATTCCCGGGGCAGGGGGCGGGTGGGTGGCGTGCTGTCGTTCTAGCATCTGGAGCTCAGGGGCGTGTTCTCTCTCTCTCTCTTCACGTTCTCTCTCCTCTCGTTGTTCTTGGGCAATTCGTTCCCTCTCTCTCTCTGCACGTTCTTTTTCCTCCCGTTGTTCTTGGGCAATTCGTTCTCTCTCTCTCTCTTCACGTTCTCTTGCCTCTCGTTGCTCTTGGGCAATTCGTTCTCTCTCTCTCTCCTCACGTTCCTTTGCCTCTCGTTGCTCTTGGGCAATGCTTTCTCTCTCTCTCTCTTCACGTTCTCTTGCTCTCTCCGCCTTGGCATCGTCCACTCGCTCTTGAACCCATGCTCTCAGATCTTGCCCCGATAGTCCCATGTCCTTCCCAGCGGACATGTAGAATTTGAAATCCTCGTTTTGTTGGGCTCTGGTATTAGCCATCTTGAAATAATGGGTATATGATATGTCTGAAAAGACTCAGGTTGTCTGAAAAGACTCAATTGCAGGAATCTGAAACACTCAATTGTTCAGACTGCAGGAGAATGGATCTGTCTGAATAAGACAGGTGATTAGTAAGTCTGAGGAGACCTTTTGTTAAAATTTGATCTGTCTGGGAAAGACGTGGTGGTTCTTGGCGAAAGAATTTTAATATGTGTCTCGGAAGACGTAGTTGGATTTTGTCACGCTCGGACTTGGCCGGCTGTAGCGTGAATTTAAGGAGTTGTTCTAACGAACTAAAATGATCAGTCCCGTAAGGGCTTAGATGTGTGTGAACTACACTGTATAATGTCTCAAAAGGACTTAATTTTGGGTTCCCGCAGGAATGAGAAATTCTCGCCACGTGCGATGTAGTATTTTAGGAGTCTCTGAGGACTGGAATTTGGAGGAATTCTCACCACGTGCGACGTAGAATTTTAGGAGTCTCTGAGGACTGGAATTTGGAGGAATTCTCGCCACGTGCGACGTAGAATTTTAGGAGTCTCTGAGGACTGGAATTTGGAGAAATTCTCGCCACGTGCGACGTAGAATTTTAGGAGTCTCTGAGGACTGGAATTTGGGGGAATTCTCGCCACGTGCGACGTAGAATTTTAGGAGTCTCTGAGGACTGGAATTTGGAGAAATTCTCGCCACATGCGACGTAGAATTTTAGGGGTCCCTGAGGACTGGAATTTGGAGAAATTCTTGCCACGTGCGACGTAGAATTTTAGGAGTCCCTGACGACTGGAATTTGGAGAAATTCTCGCCACGTGCGACGTAGAATTTTAGGAGTCACTTAAGACTTAGAAATATGATTCGTCCCTTAGGACTTAGAAATTACTAACGGGAAACCCAAAGAAAAATGTTTGCTGGGAAATGAATGGGGGAAAAAAATGCTACACACGCGGGCATGGGCGGGGGGGCGGGGATTGCAGGTCGTCTGGCCAACACCGGAGTTATTTTTAGATTCTGTGTGAATGAACCCGTATATGTATAGACCGTCTGGGATTCCGAGGAATTTCCCAGCCGTCTGAGAGGGTAACAGTACAACAGCCTAGTAATTTTCCCTATAAGCGGAGTTTAAATTTCGCTTTCCTAACACCTAACTCGAATTCTAACTACACTGAGAGAATTGTCAGCAATGCAAGCTGACTTCGTCGTGTCCCACGTGAGAATTTATTCCGCGCCTAAATAACAGTCCGCTAACTCGAAATGCGAAGTAAACTTTATCACAGAGGAATTTCTTTCGCACTATTCCTCGAAGCAAGAATATGGCAAGGATTTTAACAGAGGAATTTCACACTATTCCTCGAAGCAAAGGATGGTTAGCACTGGTTATTTCCT
>JANJGK010009075.1:5000-17500 GCA_039081455.1 Macrobrachium rosenbergii
AAGTCTTGTAAAGTCAAGAAAGGCAGTAGAAGAAAATGAATTTCTTAATTTGTCTATTCCAAAGAATTTCCCTCCACGTTGATTAAAAGTGTAACCGAGAGTTTAGACTATCCCTAAATTCTTGTCGTGAATGACACTGCGATCTGAAAAATCCTTGTCAATGATAAGGTGCGGTGTCAGGTTACGGTAACTGTTATTATTTACCAGTCACAATAATACAATACTAAATCCTTTATTATACCATTCAACTTTTCTTAAACTTCCGTGAGCATTTAAACAACTATTACACTGATTCTTAAGCAAACGTCAACAGTTTATAAGAGTTCAGTGACTAAGCAATTGAGAAATGCGAAATGTTCGTCTTCAACAGTACCTGCCATGTTTGACGCTCATAAAAATCGACAAAGAAAAACAAAATTACCATTGTGGGGAGCGGGTGCCTTATTAAACATCTTGAAATATTTGAATTATTAGTTTCTGATGTAACACGTATGCACACAATGGCTAATATCTGAATCCTTGCTATGACTTGTGAGAGTGGTAACTATTATAACTTCTTCTTGAAGGCAAAACTAATTTTCCCTACTTGAAGACCATTGTGAGAGCGGTTTGACTTTCTGAAAGTATTGCTTTCTCCTATTGCACTGTCATCCCTGCAAAAGCAAATCACAATATAACTTGTGCAGAAAGTTTATTTTCCTTTTGCTATTACGTTGCAAATGTATAGTAATTTTCTACGCAGAATAACCTTGTTCCATCGTGCAAGACTCCCATGTGTAAACGAACTGAAGATCAGTTACACGTACAGCCAGCTTCACGGAAGGTGAGACAAATTAACTCTTTTAGAGGGCCAGTGATTAGTAGAACAGTGACCAATTTCTGTATTTTGTTAGTCTTATATTTCGATTAAATAAATCAAATTGAACTTGCAAGGCTATTGATGCATTTACTGATATTCTATTCTGTCACTGTAATTTTGAAATTGATACTTACACCTTGTCGAGTGACCTGAAGTTCGTTTTTGTTAGTTTAGAGAAGTATCTCTCTCTCTCTCTCTCTCTCTCTCTCTCTCTCTCTCTCTCTCTCTCTCTCTCTCTCTCTCTCTCTCTCGTACAGGCTAATTTACTACAGTAAGCAAAAGAATAGTAGCATATTACTAAAGTATTAGAATCCTAACTGACAGCCATTTCTGAATTATTGTGCCCATGCAAGTTTGTTGGTCTGTGGTAGGTGGGTCGTGCACCCATAACCAAATGCAACTGCTTAGCGATTCGACCTTTTACTCTTAAAATCCTCTAGTTTTAAAAATTTCGTTTCTTGATTAGGTTAAGCGATACCTCAAACTTCCAATTGGCCAAGTTACTCCGTAGATTGTAAATATTTCCCAATATTATTTTAAAAAAAACTTAGCTGTAATCGAAAACCCTCTGTAATATACTTTAGCTGCAATTATAACAGTGATGATATAATTAAAAGTTGCTAACCGACCTCAGCATTTAGTGGGACCTGCGTTTCGGAAGAAATTAGGACATTTCTTCTGTGTATTTCAGGGTAGTGTCTAAAGGAATTTCGTCGAAAAAATCTCACCAAAGCATCGTAGTGGGGCAAATATGAGTAATTTTTTAGAAGAATCGTGCAAATGATCATACAAGCATCAAATTTGGCACAATTGTTCTCCAAGGGATACTAATCAAATCTGCCCGATTGGCCAATTGAAAATCCAAAATGGCGGCCATTTTTCAAGATGGCCGCCAAAATAACCACCTGAAGTTGATGTTTTGCTTAGAAATATTTGTAGTTGTCCGAACTGCGTGATCTAAGTGTGGATTCCTATGTTTTTAAGCCTGCTGATGCATATTTTCTAGTTTATAACATGGTTAAGGCACTTTATTAAAGGAGTGATTGTCGGGCACTACCAAGGCACATTAGTGACATCACTGCTGTGAAACTCAGCATGGGGTTCAGTGTCAGCTAAGTAGGAAATTTATGTTGGCATCATACTGCAACAACCTACTAGTATCCCAAATGCTGCCTAATCAACCCCAAATCAGTTAGGTAGCTGTACCTGAATGGACATGGCGTGCCAGCACGGGAGAGCCGAACCAAGGATAACAGGGTTTTAGTTATCTGGATGGTGTACAGATCGCATGGGACTTATGACACTGGATGAGCGATCAGACTAGGTGTATGGCACAGTGCAAAAACCTAGTTGTAGCCCATACAGCAAAGTGCCTATTGTATATTACAGGACATAAGAGGCCTATTATACTATTACATGTACAGGGTGGTAAATGGATAAACCCTCGACCCTGAACGTCATGGTAATCATGGATGCAAACTCTACTGGATGATCATGGAAAACAGACTTGACCAAGTGTTGCCTATGTCAGGAGGAGAAGAAAGAAGATCTAAAATCTCCCCAGGCCAATCCTGCCAGAAAAGGGGATGGTGGATATACAAACCTGGCAAAGAATATTCCTCTGTTTCATTCACTCAATGCGCTACCAATCAAGCTAGACCCTACAAGGCTTGACAAAGTTTCTGGGATAGAGGAAACATTGAGAAAAAATAAGGCACAATATCATGAGAGTTGCAGGCTTCTGTTTAACAACACAAAGTTACACCGAGCTGAAAAAAGAGCAAGCCATGTAGGTACTAGTGATGAGGGCAGTAGAAGTAAGATTCCATGAAAGCTCCAAGAAACTAAAAAAAAGAATGCTTCTTCTGCGAAACTGAAGAAGGGGAGCTTAGAGAAGCAATGACAATCCAAGTAAATAGGAGAATAAATGAATGTGCCAAAACACTCAGTGATACAAAACTTCTCGCCAAACTAAGTGCAGGAGATGTCGTAGCCAAAGAAGTGAAATATCACCTTGGCTGTTTGGTGGCATTGTACTCGTAAAACAGAGAACGGGTATACCTGAAGGTGCGGGAGCAAGAAAAAGCACAGGAACACTGGAAGGATGCATATCCAATTGCTTTCTCTGAACTAGTCACCTACATCTGCGAGATGAAAAATGCCAGTGAGAGGCCACCGATTTTCAAGCTTGCTGATTTGACCAAGCTTTACAAGCAAAGGCTGGAACAGCTTGGTGTTGACTCGCCTGATGTTCATCCTACTCTACTCAAGGATCAGCTGCTTTTGCACATTCCACAGCTGCAAGCTAATCGCCGAGGACGAGAAGTTCTGTTGGCTGTTGAAACTGATGTAGGTTCATTCCTATCAGAAGCATCCCGTTATGGTGAAGCGATCCACCTAGCAACAGCCGCTGGGATAATAAGACAAGACATGCTCCGTCAGAAGTCGAATTTCAGCAGCTATTTTCATGACAAAGACTTAGAACAGGCTGTGCCACCATCACTGCTTCAGTTTGTATGCATGATCGAACATGGTGCAGACATCAAGGACCAACTCCATCATGGAGAATCGAAATCAGACTTTGATATATCACAACTTCTACGCTAGGGATGCAATGACTGATGGGAGCAAGTCTATAATCATCAAGGCTAATGACACAGATGTGCTAGTCTTAGCAATATCTGTACTGCCATCCTTCCAGAAACTAGGTCTTCAGGAAATGTGGATTGCCTTTGGCCAAGGAGCCCATATGCGATGGATTTCAGTCAATGAGGAAGTTTCTGCAATTGGACTTGAGAAAGCTAGAGGGATCCCCTACTTTCCCGCATTCACTGGATGTGACATTGTGTCTGCCTTCCGTGGGAAAGCTAAGAAATCTGCATGGCAGACTTGGAATGTATTTGATGATATTACTGAAACATTCATCAATCTCAGCCAGCATCCAACATTGATTCGTGATCTTGACATGCAGAGGCTGGAAAGATTCCTTGTCCTCATGTACGACAGATCAAGTGCAGCCACTGGTGTGGATGAAGCAAGACTAGATCTGTTTGCCCGCCAGCAGAGGCCATACAACTCAATTCCACCAACACAGGCAGTCCTCAGAGAACATGCAAAGCGTGCAGCCTACCAGGCTGGGATCATCTGGGGCTAGGCAACCCACTGTAATCCATACATAAGCAGTCCAGCTGAATGGGGGTGGAACAGAAAGGAGAAGCATGGCAGATACATTGGACAACACTAACCGATTGCAGCTAGCTGTCAAGAATTGACAAAGTGCTCCTGTGAGAAGGTTTGCAAAGGAAGATGCAAGTGCTCTCAGGCAGAGCTTCCCTGCACATCACTCTACAGCTGCATAGGCTATGTGAACAGTAGCAGATCGAGAAACAGCAGTACGGTATGCATAACTTTGAAAATGTAATAGACGGGACAAAACTTATGTAAAGAAAGCCAAACATCTTGGTGGTCATCTTTAGAAATATGTCTTAGAGTGCTTTTTAAACAGGAAAATATATTTCAGCAGGCTTCAAAACATAGGAATCCACACTTAGATCATGCAAATCAGACAACTACAAATATTTCTAAGCAAAACATCTACTTTGGGTGGTTGTTTTGGTGGCCATCTTGAAAATGGCCGCCATCTTGGATTTTCAATTGGCCAATCGGGCAGATTTGATTAGTATACCTTGGAGGACACTTGTGCCAAATTTGATGCTTGTATCATTATTTGCACGATTTTTCTGTTATCTGCCCCACTTTCGGATATGGATTGTATTTTGGAAATATCTATTTGAAGCCCCAGCCTAATTGACAAAAAGATGCAGTGATGTCTAATGTCGATAATTAAGGCACTTATCAGAGTAACTAAAAAAAATTTAAAGGGAAACTTAGCTAAATCTAGCGGGCTTGTAGATAGAGGCTAGTAAAACGTCATTACTGGAGGCACCCCACTCATTGATACTGTAGTATGACGATCTTCACTACACGCCCCCCCCCCCTCCCATATCCTTTATGAATGAAGACTCAGATGCTGGTAGTAGTAGTAATAGTAGTTACATTGTTTCACACACTCAAACCACTACCTTACATACTCTCTCTATCTCTCTCTCTCTCTTTCTCTCTCTCTCTCTCTTACTTTTCGATGAGTCATGTCTTTATGTAGAGTACAATAAGGGAATCGACACCAAATGAGAATATTAATTGTATAATAAAGTTCCATGGCGCAATTCACGTTTCCGTTAACTTGAAATATGCACCAAGTCTCTTACAGAAACACTCTCTGTGAAAACAACTATTTTTACCCTGGAAATCCGTTGCTTCATATTATCTCCTCAAAAGTTACGGTTTAGGTGTACCTGCTAAATGAATGTAATATAACGCAAGTGTTCTAACCTTAATTTCCTTAATGCATGACCAGTCCCTTAATAAATCAACAGTGCTTGGTATAGCACACTACTCCTCCTTCATTATTTTATTTCTATCCCTCTGTGTAAGTTTTTTGTTTCTATACGCTTGATTCATTTACTTAAAACTGCCACTAATGTTTGTTGTAGGGTTGTTGAGTGGTTATCAGTGAGTCTATGTATTCTCGGTTTTATCTATTTATATTTTATATGGATTTTAAGCTACTCATTCTTTCAATTTTCAGTTATTTTGATTATTTCATTTACATCGTTTATATATATATATATATATATATATATATATATATATATATATATATATATATATATATATATATATATATATATATATATATATACTCGTATATCATTTAATCATCACTACATTGTGGTGCTAAATGATACTCGTAACTCATAGTCCAAGCTTTGGGGCTATGCCCTAAATTTTATAATCCACCTCCCCACTGATTGTACTGAACTTTATTGAAATTGAAGAAAATATGAAATAAAATACATATTGCAATATAAAATTATGTAAAAGGATATGGTGTTGTTTGTTTAAGATTAAGCCAGCATTGTGTGAATCAGGGTCTTGCCCTTTGAACAGACCATAAGTGAAGAACTTTTGATGGAAATAGAGAAAATAACATTTCGATAATTAGCGCATATCCTACTCAAGGTATTGCTTATTGTACAAGAGGGTCAAGTATTTGCGTTTCTACGACCATTATCATAATACTGCGAAATCTGCTATTACCTTTGATGTCACAGTTTACGTTACAACTAGCCACTCTCTGGGTGCTTCCTAAATTAAGCTGAGTTTCCCTTTAAATTTCTTTGACTCACTCTGATAAGTGCCTTAATTATCCACATTAGAAATCACTGCATATTTTTGCCAATTAGGCTGTGGCTCCAAATAGCTATTTCCGAAATATGATCCATATCCGATGCTTTGTAAAGAGTTTTTCGACGAAATTCTATTAGACTCGACCCTAAAATGAACAGCAGTAGACACTTATTTCGTTTTGTTTCGACACTGCTAGCCATAATTATTTTTGGAATTTGGAAAGCAAAGTATTCGTGAGCAGGATTATGACGCAATGTAAATGTGCCCGGAGAGGGAAGAGCGCACAGCATAATCGCCAATCTCGTCATTCCTTTCAAATGATGATGTCGTAAAGATCTAATGTTATTCTGCACCTTTCTATGGATGAAAGTCATTAATAAGATGATAAACTGTTTACAAGCGGCCTGCATCATGCTTTTTTTTTCTTTTTTACGGATAGCTTTTTTCTTTTCCATTAAAAATTATTAACTTTCATATCTTTCTGGTGTTGAAATGTATTACATAGTCTTAACGAGGATTAATTTTTTTTTTGTTTTTTTGGATTTGATTCTACAATATCTTTTATAAAATACTTATTCGTTCTTGTTTTTCTCTTGGTGTTTAAAGCAGTATTAACTGATGATGCCATGATTACTGTGTATCATGATTTTATGTTAAATACGGAATGTATGACCTATGCTCAACAGAAATGATCATCTCTGGAGATCCTATTATTTAATCCAGAATTTCTTGAGTTCGTGGCGCGCAAGGTAATTCGCTGCAAGCGGGTGACAGGTTTTAGCAGTGTGCAGATAACGTTTGGAGCCCATCAGGAAATTATTATTGAATCATGTCACGTGGAAAAAAATGTGAAACGAACTAATGTGATTTTCCAAAACACATTTTCCTTTCGAACTGTTAAGTAATAAACTTCTGTGTCCATTGTAAATTTAATATGAACGTCAACAATTTTCAAATATGATAATTATCTTTCTTGCGTACTCTCGAATTTGAAGAACTTATTATCAAGTCATTTCCAAATAATTCGAGTTTTTTGATATTGATGAGAAAATGGGAAATATCAAATAACTTTGGTGGAGTAACATGACACCCCTGTTATTGGTCACAGGCAAAAAAGTGATGAAATCACAAAAGGGTTAGTAAAGCCCAGTCACAAGAGACGGATATGGAGGTCAGGGGATACAAAGGAAGGGTTAGGGCGTAGGGTTTTACTCCACAACCTGATAAATTATGATGAAAGCGAAAAGTAGAAGTAGGAGTCTTTTCTCAATCAGTATAGAAAGCGGGAGACGGGGAGATTCAACGTATGGTCTTATATATCCCAGGATGAAAGAAACAAGAATTGGATGCGCCAGTTGTAATAGCAAAGGTTATAAGCATTAACGAACGAAGGAGCTGGAACTAGATTCAAAAAGCTGACAGCTGGAAGCAGCAGGCACCAAATCGAACAGCTCGTTCAATTTGACAGCTATATCTTTATTAAAAAAAAAGAAATGAAATTGGAGGGTGTCATGCTGATTCTTAAGGGAAAGAGACTCTCTTTAAGTAGAAAGGAACAGATCCTAAAGACCAAAGACAAAGAGAGCACCTCATAATGGAACAGGAACTCCTGGATAAGAATAAAGGGTGGTAATGATACACGAGATTAATTGCCTCGCAGCTCCGGCTGTCGAGGAAGGACGTCGGACATGGAAAACCTCTTCCAAACAAGGATATGCGAGGACCTAGGGATTCATTACTTATCAGCTGAAATGTGAAAAAGCACTTGGAGAATCTCAAAAGATATAAAAGGTGACGTTATCATTTCTTTATAAAAAGCTCTGTGATCAACACGTACGCAATATATCCGTTATGTGTTCGTTTCACTAAGATACTCTAAAAGAGAATCTATAGAGACTAGTAAAAATAGAACAAACATCAAAACTTGATGATACGACTTACAAAAAACTAACAAACAATCCCCTTGATCAAGCCATAAATAATTTCAATAGCACAGTGAAAAGGAAAATTAAAGATAAAAAAGAACTGATAGGTCAATAGTCAGTAAAATTTCCCTCGTTACCTAATTTGTAGGGATTAGTAAAAAACGCACAAAGAAAATAATCTCCGATTCTCACATATATAATTCTAAAGATTTAGTTGATAAAATAAACAAAATCACTTTTTGCCCCACTGATAGGCTTGTTAGTTTTGATGTTTGTTCTCTTTTACCAAAGTCTCTATAGATTCTATTTTAGAGTATATTAATAACGAACTAATCCATCATGAATTACCTCTACCTGTAAGCCATATTATCTCACTCACTAGGTTGTGCATTTGTGATTGTAAGTTTATATTCAATGGTGAATTCTACCAACAAATATCTGTTATGGCAATGGGCAACCCTTTTTCTAATTCTCTGAAACTTATATATGGAGTTCTTAAAAAAAAAAATAACAATATTTAACTAATATCATATATACTCCTTTAAAGTGGTATAGATATGTTGACGATATTTTAGCTATTTTGCCTGCTGGTATTAGTGTAATGATTTACTCTCTAATTTGAATAACCAGGTACTATCCATTACTTTAGAATCAAAAAAAGACAATTGCCTCCCTTTCTTAGATTTTTTAATACATGGTATTCGTGTAACGATTTACTCTCTAATTTGAATAACCAGGTACTATCCATTACTTTAGAATAAAAAAAAAGACAATTGCCTCCCTTTCTTAGATTTTTTAATACATGGATAACCATTTCATTGCAAATTCAGTATTTATAGGAAACCAACCAACAACTTAACGTATGTCCATTTCTGTTCTGGCCACCACTTTAATATCAAAATATCCATTTTTGCTTCTATGTTTTTACGAGCATTGTGCATTGTCAGTCGCCAGTATTTGGATCAAGAAATCGAATACATAAGAAAAATAGGGACAGATTTACGCCATCCTTCACATATATTAGATATTTGCTATAATAAAGTACACAAAAGTTTTATAGCGAAAGTAACATGGAGATAGAAACCCAAAGAACTTTGTTAACCTGCTTTATTTTAGTGGTTTTGAAAAAATAAAATCATTATTAAAATCTTGTAAGGTCAACATCGTTTTTCCTATAATAACACATTAAAAAGAATAAAAAAAAAATCAGCCCTAAGGAAAGCAACAACATAATATATAAAATTCCATGCTTGGACCACTCTTCTTTTTATGTAGTTAGTCTAGTAAGGATTTAGAAGTGAGAATTAAACAGCATAAGTATTCTGTCAAAACTAGGCAAACATCAAATGCAATGCCCGTTCATTTAGGTGAAAACTCCCACTGGATGAATTGGATTGACAGTTCAGTGATTGCCAGATCGAAAGATTTCTATTCACGAAATCTTTTAGAATCTGAAAATTATGCAGCTTACTTCCAGCTGTAATTTCAACCTTAGCCCTGGCATGCATTATTTGGACCTCTGTATTAGTAAAATGTTTAAGAATGACATTGAAGGTAAAATCACTGACTTAATTACTGATTAGTTATCTTATATATAATATCTATGTATTCAAATGCTTAATAGTTTCTGAAAATGTTCATTTTGCAAACATTTTTATTGTGTACCAAAAGGAGAATAATCTAAGAGTTGTACTTTATAAATATTAAATCAGCTTATTCATTCCAAGGTAATCTTTGGTGGTCAGTCTCTTTCCCTGTACATACAACCCTTAATTGACTCCACCCAGCTTTCGAGCTAGTTAGGCCTCATCTTTTGTTAAATCTCTCAAAGGTTTACCTTTGTTTTAGTAGGTTCATAATTCTTCAACTGTGTTGGATTCTGGTGCATTTCTTCCTTTATAATCCCCATCGGCAGGGATATCTATATGTCATCTGTTAATTATACAAACTTTCTTGTAAACTTACTTTCATATTTCTCTTCAGTCTACTAGTAAAGGACTGCGTGTTGAAAGGCTTAACAACAACTCCGTTGTTTCAATTTTCCTCCGTGGCATTTGCCTTTATTTGTACGTCACACACACATACACACACACACACACACACACACACACACACACACACACACACACACACACATATATATATATATATATATATATATATATATATATATATATATATATATATATATATATATATATATATATATAATTTGTGTTTGTGCATGTGAATGTGGTTTTGGTTGCTTCTTTTTCTATATATTTATTTTTGCATATTCATTCATTCTATTCTTCCGTTCTCATCCACGCTTTTGGAAAGTTTTCATAGGTACTAAGTATTAAATGCATGTTGCTTACTTTCTAGTTGTTTAGAAAGTGAGGAATTAACTGTAATGGAACATTTCATTGGCCGTAATATAAGTAAATATTAGTATAAATAATATGATTATTTTTCTCTAAGGCTTATGCAAAATTCGTAAGACAATAAACCATACTGGCTTAAAACTATTCAAGTACTACCATTGAATTCAATGTAGGAAAATTACGTTTCAAATATTAAGTATTGAACGTTGAAGCAATTAGTATTTTTATGTATAGATGCATTATGTTTAAGCACTTTCTGGGTATATAATACTCACGCGTCTCTGCAAACTATTATCTATAATTGGTAGAAGTATTTTCGTTAACACTATTACTAATGATGTTACAGTTATTCCAACAATTATTCTTATGCGCCTAATGTTTTTCCTAGGTGGTGCTATCGAAGAGGCTGTTAGGTCCAGTGATAATTCTTTTTAGTTATGTGAAAGACCTTATCCCCGTTTTAACCACGTCCTTAAACTTCTGTAATAGGAGGAAGTTAAAAATTTATGTTAAAAAATAGTGTATTGATTAGTAATAAAACACAAATTTCATTTTGCTTCAAGTAAAAACTGATCATCTTGAGTTATCAGAAATAATGATACAGAAGGCGACAGACTGACAGCAATACTGTCCAAATGCTGTTTACTTCAAAATCCCCGTGCTGATCTTTCTTGTAAAACTGACTTCTGTATGTGTCTGTCAGTTGCCTTTCTCCAAACTGTTGTTCACGGCGCGTGCCGTTGAAAGGAGCAGGTCAGCTATTCACTAACTGTTGATAAGGGGCTCGAGGTCATGATGAGAGAGGTCCACGTATCCTGCAGGATCGGTTTGAACTTGAACACACCACAGTGATAGTGTGTTAGGAAGTAGAGCCTCGCAGCAACACTTGTACTTATATGTTTCAAGGTTTAATCGTTGTTTTTACACATTTAATAAGCAAAGAACGCGAGAGGCGCTTTCCGATTTTCTGTTTATTTGTTCAGATTATTGTACTTTCTTACAAAACCGACATAAAAACACGTATCTATTACACCAAGGTCCAAGGAAAGGGAGGTCAACCCGCGGGGAGCACAAAATTTCTCCCTGTCTGAGGATCTCGGATTATGACGTCAGAGTAGACCATCGGACCTTGTTTATCCCTTGCATGTCTCATTCGTATACAAACGACCATGTTTTTCAGGAAGTCTGAGTCATCGTTTTTTGCCAATATCTTTCAAACCAATCGATTGGTTGGTATGGTACTTTGGAACAGAGTTTCTCACACCCTCCCCTAGTTTTTGATAAAAAAATTCCATGTCCAAACGCAGATTTCAAGGGCAATTTCAAGGGCAACTTACTTTTGATTTTAGGACTTAGCCAAAACTTGCCAGTCAAGATTTACGAATTCATTCGGACAAGCACTCTTGGGGTACTCGTTCCTCCTATCGCCCACCCTTCCTCGTTCTTTGAACCTCACTTCCCCATCTGTCTTGTCATTCATTCCCCTCTCTCTCTCTCTCTCTCTCTCTCTCTCTCTCTCTCTCTCTCTCTCTCTCTCTCTCTCTCTCTCTCTCTCTCTCTTCGCAATACTGTTATGGAATGGAAATTTTCCAACTGAGCAATGTAGGATGAAATGAGCTAACGACCTACATGTTTATACAGAATTTAGGTGTTTCCGAAATCTTTGTATCTGATGAATGAAATGTCGGGTTAAACGACGGGTTTATCACTTGTGTATCCAGTAGCTACAGAGAAGGTTGTCTCGTCGCTGTTTAGAGTTATGGCTTACAAAATGAAATGGTTATAAACTGTTCTGTGATTTTAACCCACAATTTTTTATTATATATGTAGGTTAAGTATACCTTAGATTAACCAGACCACTGAGCTGAGTAACTGCTCTCCTAGGGCTGGCCCGAAGGATTAGACTTATTTTACGTGGCTAAGAACCAGTTGGTTACCTAGCAACGGGACCCACAGCTTATTGTGTAATCCGAACCACATTATACCGAGAATGAATTTCTATCACTAGAAATAAATTCCTCTAATCCTTCACTGGCCGGCCGGAGAATCGAACGCGGGCCTAGGAGAGTGTAGGACAGTGAATTTAGAATAAACATGAAATAA